>JASPKZ010001735.1:70000-74054 GCA_030220185.1 Diploptera punctata
TACATTTATATCGTAATTATTTTCAGATACCCCGAGCTGATTACCCGGGAGTCTACTTATCCCTATCTTCTTGGCATAAATGAGATGAAAGATAAAATTCGTCATTGTAAGTTATCCGTAAAATAATATCAGCCGTGCGCTGCTACGTTTGCTACTTACATACAAAATATACCTACCTTGGCATCAATGAAAGACAAAAATGGTTATTGTGAGTTAACCGTCAAAAATAAACATTTGCTATCGGATACTTATTTGTAGAGTGTTTTGAGATATTCAATTCTGTGTACATTAATTTTGTGTATTTGTGATGGTTTAGGCAGCGTAAACCATTTAAGCGTCCAATAAGCACTTTTTTCACTAAAGGGTGATTTTTAAGGGTGAAAGGGTTGAGTATTACAACTCTCTTATAGCCTATAAACCTCCCGGAAACTCCTGAACATTTTGCAAAAAGCCCCATCACAATCGGATGAATGATATTGCAGCGCATAAAATACGAACAAACTTTCATTTTTATATATTACATAGATAAACAGATATTCAATCACTACAATCACATAGCCATAATAGAGTTTCATAACTTACATCTGCACGTGAAAGTTTCGGGTGATAATTTTCCGTCCTTTGGTGACTGCAGCTATTTTAAGGTCCGTTTCTGTCGCCCATCTTTTATAATTTTTACCAAGTTTTTCATAAAAAAAAGTGTGTATTTTTTTAATTGTTCAATTACACAACCATATGAACTACTTTCATTCAATTAATCCGTTGCAAGCATGTGAGGTCTGAGTTTAAAACGCACATTGTTAACGCGCCACGTGCACGTGGTTCTTACAACTGGAGATGTATCGGCAAATACAATGTAGTCACAAAGTCAGTGCGCTTCCACAAGACATGTTCAAGTTCCTCACTTCTTAAAACCTATTATTTCTTGTAGAAATAACAAAATTGACGTTGTTACTATTATTTAATATTATGGGGTACAACATGAAAAACAGTATATAAAAACCATGCTAAATAATTTCCAATTAATTTGTAAAATAAAAAAGATCACAAAAAAAAAACCTTTCATACCACAGACATAGAACATGGGCAAGGGGAGTTGAGGGGAGAGGACATATTGTAGTGAAATGTGTGTTGAGCGTCGAGTCAGGGCATGCGCAGTGCACTAAAGACATATTCCTGGCGCTCGGAGGATGGAAGACTGACCAGAATCATGGAGATTACAGGAATGGAAAGCCTAACAGTTGATATAATAATATGAAGCCCATAATGAATGATTTGACTGCATTAATATTTACGTACGTGACGAAGGGATTTTTTTATTGTACGTATTTAGATACACAATTAAAGTATAAAATTATAAAATATTTACCTAAGAGGCCCGTCTTCTCAATTTAATTTTATTAATGTATTTAGATAGTAGATACGGTATGTTTTACATCTATCAATAGGGAAGCGGCGCTTCCAGCGCCTGAAATGGACGCTACGCCTCTGGTAATAAAATGAAAATTACACAGATGTTGCTCTATTATTGTGTTTCTTAAGATAGGTAAGATAAGAGATCGGAGTAATTTGGACATTACATTTTGCTCTATTATTGTTGTGTTTCATAAGATAAGAGATCAGAGTAATAAGGACATTACAGTCACCATAAATTATATTATGGGAGAAATTCTAATCTGTAACATTTAATCTCAAACTCTTAACTAACCTTATTATTCATCACAAGTTTCTTCAACCATTATTGATACTTATTTGGCCAACAACAAATAAAAACAATGATAACTGTTTTATCCGACTCTTTTGTCTTATTGACAGACCTAAACTACAGGAAGAATATAAAAAAAATCAAACAATATTATCTAACGAGCCATAGTTACCTCTCTAAATAGTTATCAGTATTAAGATTCAATATCTTCCGTTAGAGTGTGCTACTAGGTTTTAATGTACCTCCTGCCATCTGTGGTCTTGTGAAATGAACTTGATACTGAAGAATTTTCGAGTTAGTTGTGGTGTGCATGGGTTCAAGGGTTCGCCATAAAATAACCATTATCAGTCTGTATTCTTCTTCTTTCTTTCTCTAAATGTCCGATTTTATCGCCAACTTTATCTCAATTGAGATCTCACTATTGCCTCTAAAAAAAGGTTTTATGTTCTTTGCCATCTTCTGTTGAGGGTTCTCAAACAAAGCTGTAATTGGCTTGTAAGATACGGGAAACGATAAAAATAAAATGGCAAAGGTAATATTCTTACAATTCCGTGGACAAACGTTAATATTTAAGATGTATAAAACAAAAATTCAAATGAAATATTTCATTAAATAAATAATAAGGTTCTGTAAACTATTGTCACAACATTTCTGTACACTTAAAAATAAACATATTTCTCCACATGAAAGATAATTTTAAAACTAAAATATTGATTCGAAATTCTTTAGTAAACACCAATTACTTTTCTGATTAGTGAATATGTTTACTTGGTAGAGTAGCTTTATTTTTTTTAAATTTATATACGAAGAGAACATTCCGTATTTTTTAGAAACAAAATTCTAACAACTTACATTAAATTGTAGGTTTAAACTTGCCAACATTTTACGTAAAATATATAAATCGAGAAAATACTGAAGATGGAAAAAAAAAAAGATTCTCCGAAATCAGCCCAAAAAAAAAAGAAAAAACGAGATGAGGTGATTTTTATAAGTAGTATATTATATTATAGATATGTTGTTAATTACAAATTAAGAAAAATTAAACAATAATATAACGGATAGTAAACATACTAAATAAATATGAACGAATCATCAACACATACAAATTAAATAATAATATTTTAATTGAAGGATTTTAACTTGATTCGAATAAAGAATTCGAAATGTAATATATTTAAAAATCTAATTTAATTGTACGTAATTTAACTGTAACTTTTAATTAACATGAAATGTGATACCTGAAATTAACAGATGAAATTGTTTAATTGTTACGAAAACTATTAACTTCTATGGTTTAATTTATCAAAACAATCCTATAAATAAGGAAGAGTTCACTTTTCATTTAATTTGTTATCTCAGAGATTTAATGGATTCGAAAGGATTTTGCGGAAGACCTCGGGTTAGAGCAAGCCCCGGACCTGACCTCGGAGCATACCAGCAAGGGTGCCTCACGAATTATGTCGAATCGATAAATTTGGCCCAGGGCTTCCCTTGCTTTTTCTTTTTATCAGCTTAGCTGCTGCATCTTGTTCTAGGCTAACAAATGTAATTCTTTTTTGTTGTGTCAGTCATTTGTTACAAAATGGGGACCGAATAAGCAACGTCATATTTTCTTAGAATTTCATTTTATCGATCTATTTTACCCAGATGTTTGGGATTCGTCTGCGGGAGTGTCGTTGGTTCAAATTCCTTGCTGACGAATATAATAATAATAATAATAATAATAATAATAATAATAATAATAATAAATATAACTATATTATATTATAAATATGTAATTAAAATTATTGTAGTTTTTTCTCTATTATTCCTCAGCTATGAAAATAGAATTCAGACAAAAGCTTTATAAAAATAAACATGAGAAATTATATAATTTCTTAACACATTCAGTACTTTTTTTAGGAGATAAGTTGGTTCCATTGATCACACCCTCCCCATTTTTCCATCAATGTTAATGTGGTAATTGTAATTGATTTTTGAGAATTGTTGTTGGTATCATTAATCTTGGCTGGTCTACATTCTAATCAGCATTAGTTGTCCTTAATTATCACTAAGGCTAGATTTTTATTTTTCGAAGTTAAGACTAGATATTCAACTGTTTGTATGCGGAAACAAGACGAAATGATAGAAGGCTTACTTCTCGTTATACTATGCTATAATCTTAACTTTTACACATCAAAATCCCAGCATTAATATCACCATATCTTAAAATCACTTCTTCATCTCAGTTTAATCTCTCACCTTACCCGTATTTTTTACATGCCGCACGCTACCCGAGCCTTAAATTGACATGACCTGTCAGGAGAGGGATTTTAAACTGTAGATCACACACACTTTTTTGACCTCAGA
>JASPKZ010001736.1:0-27944 GCA_030220185.1 Diploptera punctata
TTACTTCCCCTCACCATTGCCTGTCAAGGAAACATCCAGTTTCATGGATGCACTCGACAAGACCCCGAGAAGGAGAATCAGTGGTTCATGAAACCAAACTTCCGGCTACTTAGGGATTTATCTATACCCTCTTTAACCCTTTTGTGTGTATTGTCAGTGGTGGATAACGAGCGAATATCCTAGTAGCGCACCCCATAACCAGCCACAGATTGGGCGACAAAAATCCAGTGATCGGACCTTAACAAACCTTTCGACGCTGTCGTTGCTGATGATCTGTTTATGTTCTAGCCGACACTCCAAGCCGCCAACAGGAAGACCGCCCACCGCCCGCAGCAGCCGCCCACCCTCAAAAGGGCAAAAGCGGCGGGAAGCCAAGTCGACATTCCAACCAGAAACGGCTCTTTTCGGATTTAGCTGATCTGTTGAATATTTTAGAATTTTGAAAATTTTTGGACATTTATATCTTACTGGTGGATTCTAAGGGGACCACCGACATTGTCTTAACACCAAGGGAAACCACCGAAAACCTTGGTAGAGTGGCTTGAATTTAATAACAAACATAAGAACTACACCTTTGATAGGTATACGGGCTTCGGAACGGACCACACTGAAAACTGAAGGTATTTAACAACATAGAACTAAACCTTGGATGGGTGTTCGTCTTCGGAAACGGACCACAGCAAAAATTCTATGTGTTTTATTATATAAAACCTAAGCCTGTAACTCGAATTTATCATTCCTTGATAATGGCATGTGGGATCATGCCGAAACGTCGGAATCAGTGGCTAGAGGCCGAACTTGAATCCAAGACGCGGAAAACCGAAGAAAACTTTCATATTCATATATATATATATATATATATATATATATATAAGTTTAATGGCGGACAGCTGCTAACAGCCTTCAACAGCGCTCCTGGCTTTTTCGATTTTTCGCAGGTGTAAACAACAGTTGGGTCAGTGAAACATATCTATAAGTTTATTTTAAGTGTTAGTTAATAGTTTAGTGAAATTTATTTCGTGTTTTCAATAGTATATGATAATGGGTGGAAGAAGTAATAAATCTACTTGCTCAATTGAAGACACGGTAAAACGCGTCTTGTCCGACTCGCTCCAAGACAAGCAGTTGCTGCAGGTGTTGGCAACAATGATTAAGAACGAAGTTGTGGCGGAACTTCAAAAAACTATAGAAAACAACACTATAGTGATTGAAAACCTTAAAAAAACAATCGAAGATAAAGATAGTGTGATAAGAAATTTACAGACAAAAGTGGATGACTTAGAGCAATATCAGAGACGACAGTGTTTACGTGTTTTCGGGGTTGAAGAAGTGGCCGGGGAGGACACTGACATTAAGTCAATAGAAATAGCCCAGAAAATCGGTGTTGATCTCAATATTACTGACATTGACAGGAGCCATCGTGTTGGTGTACGAAGAGAAGATAGGCCGCGCCCTATTATTATAAAATTTACTAGTTACCGCAAAAGAAGGAGAGATGTTCGTAAATAAGAAACAACTCAAGGGATCAGGTATAACAATCCGAGAAGACTTAACAAGAATGCGCCACCAACTATTGAGAGACACTATTGAAAAGTTTGGTGTACGCAATGTCTGGACATTGGACGGTGTTATATTCGCTAAAGTTGGTGAATCAAAAAAGCGTATCACCAGTGCTAGTGACCTGTGTTAATTTAAGCCTTTAGCGTATTATAGGGTATGTTTATTTATATCATATAATTTAAAAACTATTTAATTATTCTATATCTTATTTTTAATATATATCAACTTTTTTTTTCAATAATTCTTAAATTAATAATTAAGCTATAGCAATTTCTCTAGGCTAATTAGGTTAACATTTACTTTATTTTCTTAGAATAGTCCAATTGATTTTATTATTACTAATATTTATTTTTCTCTGCTCCTAATAGTGTGTTAATTCAGTTAAAATTTTCATTATTTGTAAAAGTTGGTACAATTGATCTTCCAAGTTTTAGTCAAATATTTGAAGTCCCTGACCTGCTTTCAACACGACCATCCCCCAGGCAAATTCCTACCCTTTCTTCAAATGACAATGCCAATGAATCCTCACATTCTTCTCACCCCACCACTGCCTACCTGCTAAAAGAATGTTTTTCTCCTCGTTCAACTACTCTTAAAATCGCCCATATTAATGCTCAAAGCATTCTGCCTCACATTCATGAAATTCGACATTTATTTTCCGAGATTTCTCTGCATGCGATCTTAATATCTGAGTCCTGGCTTAAACCTTCCCTTCACTCCTCACTTGTTGATATTGACGGGTACACCCTCTGTCGCAATGATAGACTAGGGAAAAGAGGTGGGGGAGTTGCGATGTATATCAAATCGAACTTAGAGCCCAAAGTCATTCTTCACTCCTCCCCTGATTACAATGCACGACCAGAATTCCTCTTCATTGAAAGTTTCAGCTAGTTTACAGAGATGTCTCCTGTGTGTGGTGTACAAACCTCCGAAAGTAGAGTATCTTAGTGACATAGAAACACCTTTATTAAGTTTACTGCCGCATTATCAGCATGTTATAGTAATGGGCGACTTTAACTCTAACTTACTTTCTTCCTCATCTTCATCATCAGAACTACTGGCATTATTTCACGCATGCAATATGTATGTCTTGCCTTTACAACCAACTCATCACACATCGACGACTGATACATTAATAGACATCATAGCCACGACAAATTCACAGAAAATTATAAACTACGGACAAATATCTGCCCCCGGCATATCAGCCCATGACGTCATATATATCGAATACTCTCTCCAGTGTCCTAGGACTCGTCCTAAATTATTAACGTATCGAAATTTAAAAAATATTAACCAGCAAGCTCTAATTGCAGACGCTATCGACATGCCGTGGCATGATATTTGGACCCTATGCACAATTGACGAAAAATTGCTTAAATTTAACAATATGATATTAGAACTTTACGACAAACATGCCCCCTTGAAGACTAGACGAATTACTAAATCCCCAGCTCCCTGGATGTCCCACGAAATTCGACTACTGATGGCTGAGAGGGATGCTGCTTTTCGAAAATATAGACGGGACAAAAGTGACGCTAACTTAAGACAATATAAGACATTAAGAAACAAAACGAATCAAAACATTAGGAACGCTAAGTTGCGGTATGCTCATAGTCTCATTGATCCAAACACAAATGCAAGTGATATGTGGAAACGTATTAGATCAATGGGTCTACGGCAGCCGACAACCAAAGGAGAGATCATTAACATATCACTGGACGATCTAAACCAACATTTCACATCATATGCCACACTTAACATAAACACTACGACCAAACAACAAACTATAGATGAGCTCCTATCCACACCTACTCCTTCCCGAGAAAAATTCTTCTTTTCCTATATAATGCCAATCGACGTTAAACTATCCCTGGACCGCATTAGAACTAAAACACAAGGTATAGACAATATAAGTATCGACTTTTTAAAGAAAATACTCCATGTCATACTGCCAACTGTAACCCATATATTTAATGCCTCAATTATGACCTCAACTTACCCCGAACTCTGGAAAAAAGCTATAGTCAGACCAATCCCTAAAATTAAATTACCTGTAACACCAAACGACTTTAGACCAATCAGCATCCTCCCAGTCCTATCTAAGGCCTTGGAGGCGCATTGTTCATGGACAATTAACTGATTACCTTAACACTCATAACATACTCGACCCATACCAATCAGGTTTAGGACAGGCCATAGTACGGCAACCGCACTTCTTAAAGTTACCGAAGATGCGTGTGAAGCAATGGACAGTGGCCACATGACAATATTACACTCTTGGACTTCAGCAAAGCTTTCGACACTGTTGACACTGACATATTAATAGCAAAATTACGCGCTCTGAATCTTTCGGACAATGCTGTTAACTGGCTTGGATCCTATCTTCATGGTCGCCAGCAATGTGTATCCAATGCAGAACTTTCCTCATCCTGGCTATCACTGAAGGGTGGCGTCCAACAAGGTTCAGTGTTAGGACCACTTCTGTTCTCTATCTATGTTAACGATATATCCACTAGACTTACCTATTGTCGATATCACCTATACGCTGACGATTTGCAAAATTTACATTCACTTCCATCCTGACGATGTACATGACACAGTAGACAAATTAAATAGTGACCTAGACTCAATTTCCCAATGGTCGAAGAAACATGGACTTAATCTAAATACTGACAAGACACAGTGCATAATTATAGGACATCGGCGAATCAAAAGCATTATAAATTACGAAAATATCCCTACCATTCTCCTAAATGACAAAAATATCCCCTATAGCTCAGTAGTAAAAAATCTGGGTATCTATATGGACCAACACCTAGACTGGAAAATCCAGGTGAATAATACCTGCAAGAAATTGTTCTCAATTCTTCACTCCCTAAATAGTTTTAAAAACTTCCTTCCTACAAAATTAAAACAAATACTTGTACAGACTCTTATAATGCCACACTTCGACTACTGCGACATATTACTGACTAATCTTACAACTGATCTATCTGACAGACTACAGCGTGCTCATAATGCGTGCATTCGATTTATATTCAATCTCCGTCGTTATGACCACGTGTCTCCTTCATTTCAGGCCTTATCATGGCTACGCCTAAATGACAGAAGAACTTTAAATTCACATACCTTACTATTCCAAATTCTGCACACATATTTACCAACGTATTTAACAACACGTTTTCAACATTTATCGGTCCATCACAATTTAGGAACAAGATCACAAGACTCTTCTTTACTTTTGATACCACAACACAGGACCTGTCTGTACTCTGAATCTTACACAATATCTATGGCTAGAGCATGGAACTCGCTTCCCAGTCATGTCAGGGACTGTCAATCGCTATCATTATTTAAATCCAAATTAACTGATATCTTAAGTTCGACACAATGAAAACATTAACTACATAACAACTATATAGAGCATTCTATTAATAATCATGTAGGAAGCTACTTACTTTATTTTATATCATTTTAATTTTATTATATTCTATGTTTTTGTTAGCATTAGCTAGTATTAGATCCATCATCATTGTATTTTGTTTAGTCTGTATTTTTAATATCTTAAATTTGTAATATGTACGTAATTTTTGTATAATTTTACTATTCGCTGGTTGAGTGGAAGAGAAGGCCTTATGGCCTTAACTCTGCCAGCTAAATAAAATTATTATTATTATTATTATTATTATATATATAGGCCTATATATGTCATAAATAAATAAAAATGGCAGTTCCTAATTAATGGTACTATCTTACCTTGTATTCAGTCATATTTCTCGTAAAATATGATTTTGCCTAAGAGTAATGTTTCTACATATGACAGTTCCAAACACAATTCAGTCATATGGCGGTTTAAAGTAGCACCGCGGTTCCCCCAATATACTGAGTCGGCGGAGTAATACCTTGTACAAGTTTGTTTACAGTACAACTGGAACTTAGCTTGGAATTAGTATAACTGTGATGTTACGATGTGACAGAGAAAACTTTTGCGTTTGAGCTACTTGTATTGTATTTTAATTCATACGATAAATTGTATATTGTTGAAGGCACGGTAACCAGCTAGTTACCGCGGTTGAAGGTACCATTGAGGGTAACACTAGATGGGAATATCGTGTAATCGCCGGAAATGGAAACCATGTAAGTCAGTGAACTTTTACTGCACCTGTCCGCGTGTTTCAGGAAGTGACCTACAAGTAGCGAACTGATAATCCAAATCAGAGTTGCCCCTTAAACATTGTGTTATCATGTTAATAAAGACTCAGAAAACAATATTATACAAAGACAAGTTAGAAGCATTAATAGCATCTACTGCTGAAAGGGGAATGCATTTAATTTTTTTTTATTTCCTTCTGAATTATATAAACTCTAAATTTTCAAGATATTATGTTTTATTTTAATTCTTATCAATATATGCTTTAACATCTAAATCATATTACCTCTGGAACCTTTGTTTGTTGCGGTCTCTATTTATGTTTATAAATCCTACTCTTTTTTGTAAAAGCTCCCTGGTATATTTTTTAAATATATTTTGAAATGATTATTAATTATGAATGGTATATTTTTTAAATATATTTTGAAATGATTATTAATTATGAATGGACCGTGTAATGAAATTCTAATTATGTGATGACAGTTTATACGTATTTGGCTACTGAACAATAACATTTTTGTTATCTGATTCAAGGGACTTACGATTGTTAACATCATCCCTGTATCATATCTTATCCATCCACAGTAATTCTGCCCGAAGGCAGATACTTCACTGAAATCATAGCATTTTCATGCTATGCTTGCAGCTTCACTAGGGAATTGTGTAGGTGTGGTAGCTTCCCCGTTGCTTTCCACACGGTGAAGGATGATGATGATGGCCATATGATTTCGGGGACCGTTTGGGCCTTAAAGTTTACCTGACACATGTCTTACAGGTGAGGAAAAAACCCCAATAAAAACCTCACCCAGAAAAACTGCCCCGACCGGGGATCGAACCCGGGCCCGCTGCGTGACAAGGCAGCACGCTACCTCGAGACCACAGCAGTGGACCCATATCTTATAATGAGACATATTTTTTGGACATTGAAAGCAAGAGAGCCAGTGAGATTTATAAATGTAAAACAAAATTATACTTAAATCTGACGCATTCTATCACTTAGGCCTACGTTGTCTATTGAAGAATGCCACGAAAAAGATTCAGTTAGATTCCTTAACCCTGAGATGGTTTTAATTTGGTAGGCTCAAAAATAAAAATGCTGTAAGACTGTAACATCCACATGAAAAATTAAAAAAAAAGTTAATTTCAAAATGTCTTTAAAAACTAACAGTAAGTCTATATACAGGATGTAACAAATAGGCATGTCAACTTTTCTTGTAGATAAAGGATAAAAAAAATGTTATATGAATATGGGTAGGGAAATTATTTCCTTGGTAAAGCTCTTTTTCTGCAACTTTGTTTACACGGTGAGATGTGTAATACGTAGCTGTCGTGTAGCTATAACCGCAAAATGTTTATTTGTGGGGACATTTGAAATCTATTGTATACGCAACTCCAAGATGTAAAGACACTTCGTGCTCGTATTCTGAAAGGCTATCAGACAATACGAAATGCTCCAGGTCTACGTCAGCGTATTAGGGAGTCCAGGCGACGATGGGGTAGGCCTAACGGATGCATTGGAGCTAAAGGAGACCATTTTAAAATATTTTCTGTGATTTCCTGTTTCCTCGCGTTTTTGTTATTTCGTGTTCTTGTATGGGGTTCAGCTGTAGAAATCGTGATCTAAGAAGGAAATAAAGCATTTCGGACCTATGTCAATATAAGACTTTTTTATGTCCTATATGCAAGAAATGTTCTCCCAATTTTTTTACATACATTTTTGTTACTTACTTAATACTTAATACAGACTTTCCACTTTACAGCAGTTTGCTCTTGATTCCTGCTTTCCAGAGATTCCTATCTTCCCATTGACCATCTTCCATACCCCTCTTCATCATGGCATCATATATTCCCTCATACCATGCTCTTCTACTTCTCCCCCTCTTCCTTCTCCCTGGTACCATCCAATCCAACACCTGTTTAGGCCACTGGTCTTCCGACATCCGTTGTACATGTCTATACCACTGTAGAGCTCTCTTTGTTATTCTATCGATAACAGTTTCTTGTGCATCCATTTCTTGTCTGTATTTCGAATATGTTGTAGCCTGGATATTCTCATACTTCTCCGTAATCCATCCATTTCTGTCGCCAAGATTCTTTTCTGTATCCTTTCGTTTATTGTCCAGCTTTCTGATCCATATGTAAGTATACTTTCTATTATTGTCCGTATAATCTCTTTTTTTTTTCTGGTCAAATTTTTGTTCCATAAAAGACCATTCAGGGATCTATCGCCTTCCTTGCACAATTTACTCTGTTAATAATATATTTTTCACAAGTACCAGATTTATCTATTATAGATCCAAGATATTTAAATTCTTCAACACATTTAATTATCATATTATTTATTTATAGGTGTTCTGAATTTCCTCCGATTACCATATATTCTGTTTTAATATAATTTATCTTCAGTCCTCCTATCTCAAATGCATCGACCAACTTTCTGATCATATATTCTATATCTTCTTTATCTTGTCCTATTATAATCTGGCCATCAGCGAATAATAAATTGTGCAGTAACCTGTATAACTTGTCCTACACCATGGCCGAGCAGCCTTAAATAGAGGGTCGGGACATGGTTATGGTTTAACTGCCCATGAAATACATTTTCTGATGGAATTTCAGCAGGGATATGGGTATCGACTGCATGTTGAGAAAATCAACTATAACGGTTGAGAAACTCTACATGGAAACCAAATGTCACTCCTAGTCCGGGTGGGTAATAAAAAAATCACTACTCTGAGAATCTCATGAATCCATTACTTATTGGTTGAGACATTTGTGCCTTATTATTTTCTTTATGTGTTTTTTTATTTCCTTCTTATTTATATAAACTCCAAGTTGATAATGTATTGTTTACGATTTTTTTATTTAATGTTTATTCATAAATGTTTTAGTCATCTAGGCCTGTCACTTTATGTACCGTATTTTTAATTTGGCTATCGTTACTTTCGTAATTTATCCGCGTTTGCTTGAATTGATTTATTTTAAATGGATTATCTAGATTTCCTCTATTGCATGTACGAGTATATCATCGCCGTGGTCTCTATCATGTAAGTGTAAGGACAGCAAGCCAGCTGATATACCAAGAGCTTTCTAGTCCAGTTGCGGCATTGGGTTTAGTATTTCACATTAAGGGTCGGTTTTACCAACAGAGGTAACTGTATTACGCCAGTTTAAACTATGTATTATATATGGGGAAAACTGGCCTCTGTTGGTGAAACTGGCCCTTAGGGTCGCCAGTTTTCCCCGTGTATAATACATAGCTTAAACTGGCGTAATACAGTTACCTCTGTTGGTGAAACCGACCCTAAGTAGATTCAATAAAACCTAATCAATTTCTGTTAGCGTTTTAATGACATGAGAAATTAACATTAACTATGATTTGAGGGAGTTGAATCATTACAGCGAATGACTGGAAAACCTAACTTAGGATAGGGATGTATGGAAAGTTTTATGTAGGGTTCAGAAACCTATGGTTGAATAGTGCCAATTAATTAATTAGAATTTATTTATTTCTTCTTTCTAGTTTAATCCCTCGCCTACACCTAACAAAAACATTTCCATGTTCCACGTCGCCCGGACCTTACAGTGGCATGACCTGTCGGGAGAGATTTTAAATTCTGGATCACACGCATACAATGACATGAAAAGCCTCTCCAAATGAGTGATCAGCTCAATCCAAGAACATACTCCGAGATAACACGAACATTTAAGATGAAATACACCATTCACCCACACATTCATACTAAACATTCGAATATGACATTGATGAATATTATGGCCAGATGATGTCCCATTTGGTCTTAAAGTTTTCTGATATTTGTCTTACAGGTGAGGAAAAACCCCCAAAAAATTTCGGGCTAGAAACTTGACCCGACCAAGGATCGAACCTGAGCCCGCTGCTTACGAGACAGCGAAGCTATCCTAAGACCAGAGCGAGTTTTAGTTGGCAAAAATGGTAACTTTGTTTCATTTAGCCAATAGCAATCTTATGCAGGGAAATTGCTGTAAGAAATGTTTCCATTGCACAAATAATTCACTGAGATATTTGGTTCGCCTTATCGGAAATAAATAGTATAGCCTACTCGACATAAGCTACAGTTTACTCATGATACTAGTTTTATTATTTTTAACGACATTCTTTAACAACTCGGGTAATTAGCATTGAAATTTAAATCTGGACGTGTCGACAAATGTACCTTACAGGTCTTTTGTTTCAGGCTTCAGGTTCTATTGCATGCCGTAAATCTACGAAATGGGATTCACGGTTTTATTTCCTTCAGAAGGAAACAATACTCAGGATTTCAACTCGCGAACAACGGAACTGTAGAGGAGCTTAGTAAGCACTAAACCGCTGGATCCTATTTCTGATACTGAAGCAAAGTAAATAGTTAAACTTTATAAGTAGTTTTAATAAATAATTCAGTTTTTATTGAAATGCGTTATTTATCTATCCCTTGGTCTTAATTAAAACAAAATGTATTGTGCAACAACATTGAAATTCTAAAACTGTATAGAATATATATAACATGCTAACTGATTTGATATATATTAAATTGTAATATTCTTTATTAGTTTTTCTTCATGAACGCAAATTTTCTTTCTGTTTTTATTTTGGATTAGCATATATTCATTCATTTTAACTGGTCTAAATATAACCACAAACAGCAAAATTCCACTTCTTGCGCCTAGACTCTAAATTATATTTATGTAAGTAGGGGGTTTTTCGGGGTTTTTCCTCATCTGTATAACATATTCAGGAAACTTTACGACCCAAACAGTCTTCGAACATCATCTGGTCATCATAATCATCATTATTATATTCGCCATGTTTAGTATGAATGTGTAGGCCTATGTTTCGTCTGTTGTGTTGTCTCGGAGGATGCCCTGACATTGAGCTGATCTCTCATTCGGGGAGGCCCTCCTTGTCTTTGTGTGGTCAAAAAAGTATATGTGTGATCCATAGTTTAAAATCCCTTTCCCAACAGTTGGTGTCACTGTAAGGTCCGGGTGCCGTGTGCCACGTAAAAGTACCTAAAAGGTGAGAGGTTAAACTGCGCTAATGGAATGGAATATGTATTGTGTTTAATCAAGTCGCTTGTTCCATTCCGTACTTTCTTATTGTCACTTTAACCTATTCGTGTCCCACGCCACCCAAACCTTACAGTGACACGACTTGCCAAGACAGGATGTTTAAAATTTAGATCACATCGATATAGCCTATATATATATATATATATATATATATATATATATATATTGCCACAAAGAGAAATGGAGGGCTTCCGTAAATGAGAGTTCATCTTAATGCGGGGACACCACGAAATACCGTAAACATTAAAATTAGACACACCATTCACTCACACATACGTCTATTAAAAATGCTAATGCAATTATGGTATTATGATATTCAAATGGTGTTTGGGGGACTATTTCAGCAAAAATACAATGAAAGTCTGTGGATCTACAATAAATTGTATAAACTAACTATATCAAGGGAATATTTATAAATTGTGCCCTTCCTATACAATAGATATTACGAGTGCAATAATTCGCCGAATTTTTTAGGAATTGATCGTAAGATGGCATATGTGAATACAAAGTATCATTCTGGTTGAATGTGTACGGGGTGACGAGGGGGTTTCTCGACATTTGTCTTAAAAGGAGGAAAAACCCTGGGGAAACATCAACCAAGAAACCTGCCCCGATCAGAGATCAAACCCGTAACCCTTGCATAGGAGGCAACGATGTTATATTGCTTGCGTTTTATGTTTGCAATACAAACTAACAAGTAGCTACAGGGAGGTAAATTATTTTCGCTTTTGGCCTATACAAATTAAATACTAAACCATATTTGTAATTTTTTTTATAAATATCTGATACATCCTCTCAGGAAACAAAAGTTCATTGTAGGAAGTTTATAGTTCAAAGCAATTGATTATACCACAATAAAAATAAACTACTGTTTTCACTTTCTTAAACGTTTTATTTTTCAGGTAATAACGAAAAATATAATTGATATATTTACATCATAGGACATCAGAAATTAATTAATAACCTATAATGTTGGTCAGAAACAGTTTGATGTATTTAATTTTTTCTCCACTAGGGTGCATTCTTACAATATTGTGATCCTTTGGCAATAAATAATATGATCTGGTTGCAGTGATGAACAAATGAAGCATAACAAACGTTTCTCACTTGTTTTAAAACATCGCTGTTTACATTAAATATATATATATATATATATATATATACTGTATATATATATATATATATTTTTTTTTTTTTTTTTCAAATGCCCCAGGTTTGTTTTTCGACATTCCTGGTTTCTATCCTGGCATGGCGTACTTGTAACCCACTTCTGAAGTTGGGGCGTCTGGAATGCGGGGTTACGTTGCCCCGATGATATGATGGGTGGTGATGATGATGATGATAATGGTGCGCCAGGAGAGTCCCTAATCCTAAGCTTAACCTAATGAATATGAATGATGATGATTGCGATGGCCATATGATTTCGGGGACCGTTTGGGCCTTAAAGTTTTCTGACATTTGTCTTACAGGTGAGGAAAACCCCGATAAAACCTCACCCAGAAAAAACTGCCCCAACCGGGGATCGAACCCGGGCCCGCTGCGTGACAAGGCAGCACGATACCCCGAGACCACAGCGGTGGACACATATATAAATATTTTAAAATTGCCACTCTTGATTTCCAAATTATCTAGATAAATTCACTCGTCAATTCGTGACATCGTGAATTGATCGATAATTTGGAAATCACTCGTGGCATTACTTATGAATAACTTAAGATGGAGAAAGTGCCAGAATATTAAAATAATCCAAAGATGAAGAGATATGGAACATCCTGTGGTTGTTTACAAACCTCGACATGCAAATGACCCGAACAGTACAAGGCTCCTTGACCAACTTCTGCAAGTTTTCCTATTTTTCTTATTGTATTTAGAATTAGACACTTTACCTCCACGGTAATACATTGATCTCATATTTGGAAAATACCAGATTCACTATTTTTGGCCGGCCAATAATGACCTTTGTCTTCAATGTTTAATGATTCCGCTCCAATGATTGCATTTTTAATCTTCCACCATCCTCGGTATAGTCTAAAGAAACAACCTATGCGTTGAACTGATCTCGCACAATTAATCGCCATTGCATTTAACATTTCGTAATAAATACACAAAAAAGTTCTCTACTAAATTCTAACTTATTTTAATGATTACAGATGCAGTTATTCTTTGTTCTTTAGCTCTTTATTCGGACTGGGCGGGCAGACTGCCCTGAGCACCGCAACCCAAAATATGTATTGCGCTAGCCCAGTATATTATGGATGGATGAATGGATTGAAGTCTATTCTACATTTTTTTTTTTTCAACTTTAAAATTATCTCAATAGTTACGAGAAATCCCGAAACAAATACATTCTAGATTCGGACGTAGAAACGTTCAGAAAGTAGGTCTTTCGGTATTATCCTTAATTTAGGGAATAGAATATGAACCTACCTTTTACCTGACACAGGGTACATAGGCCCAACTCTTCTACCCCTCCATCGAATCCAGGGGATGAAGATGACACTGAAGGGTGATAATTTGCGCACTTTTGGCTTAACATTGTTACACAGGGGTTGTTTCTGATCATCATCGCATTGTCTTTCATGTCTCCATAACCCCATCGCGATAAACAACACGCACTGTAATCACTATATCACCGTCACATCTGATGCACTATAGGAAAATACATTATTTTTTATTTGACTGTCAGTATTGTCAAAATGAGACAATTGTGAATTAATTATAAAACCAGAAAATTACATATTCGAATCTTTAAATAGAGGCGTTTTTACACATCTTCAATTACATAATATTACTTGATTATCGTACGTTCAATTTTTATTTCTTACATATATGGAATTCAAGGTTGTTCATAAATATTTATTTTGAAACTATATGAGTTTTATTTTTATTTAATTAAATATATGAACTTTTGCTATTTTATACCATTAAATAAAATAATAAATCCCATATAAAGGATATCAGGTATAAGTTATATTTTTTCTTGGCGGCTCCGTTGCGCAATCGATTACACAGTCGCCTCTCTCCGCTGACGTCCCGAATCGAGTCTCTGTCTACTCCATGTGGGTTTCGTGGTGGACGAAACGGAGCCTGGGCAGGTTTCTCTCGGGGTTTTCTCCTGTTTTCCTCTGCCACAATTTCATTACACCACTTCTCCATACTCATCTCATCCATTTCGTTTCATTTCGTTCATCTGTCTCTGTGATGGTGCGTCAGGCGTGGTCGGCCGGCACCCTTGTCATTCACAGATCTCTATATAAGGGGCTTCATCTAATCTCATCCCTCGACCCGACCCTAAGATGGACACGAATTGAGGATATTTTTTTCTAAAATTAATTGCTATTATACAACGAAATGACCCTAGAATGTGCTAATATCACGAGTTTGACAATATAGGCTACTACTTACTTTTTGAGAGAGTTTGAAAAGTTTAACTAAATAACTTGCAGAAGATGGGACGTACTTCTGAAAGGCCTACATGGTTTCAACTGCTTAACGAAGTTTTTAAACAATTAATTTTAGTTGAGGACGACTGATACAACAGCTACTTATTTTAATATTTACTACATACAACTCAACTGTGATTTACAATGAATTCTGAACTATTAACCTGTATATAAACATATGTGTTTCTTTTGATTAATAGTAGGCCTACGTTTTTGTTAGTGATAATTTAGGACAATGAGTTATGGATGTTGGTATCAGAGTATTGGTCCTGTTTATGATGATTGAAGAAGATTTCCGGCCTGTAGGCCGTGGACTCGAGGCTTGAAGTTCCCCGACTGCGTCTGGCATCCTCAAGGGTTGTCTTGAGACGCAGTCTCTGGCGAAACGTCGGGGAACTTCAAGTCTCGAGACCACGGCCTACAGCCCGGAAATCTTCTTCAAGATCACCATAGCAACTCCAGCCGTGAAAGCCTAAGTCAATACATTGGTCGAGTTTATTGTTATAATTCTCGAAGTATATTATGTAATTGTAAATGTTTGCTCTAGATGGTTTAGACACAGTATCGCGATCGTATCATGACTTAAAACATTAGGAACTTGTTCTATTATATATATATATAAAATATGCCTACGTAAAGTAGTCAGACGGGACTGTGTTGTGGAAAGGATACAGTGATAGTTGAAAGTACTACGTTTATCCATGTCACTTCACTGAACAACACAACAAACAGCACTGACCGGACTCTTGACTATCACAGCGTGTATTCATGGGGTACATCAAATCGCCACGCGACTCTGGGGAAGAGGGGGCATTGTCACAGATTTCTCGCTCCTCATTGGTTGAGAGCACAATTACTCTACATGATTCATTACTTAATACGACTTAATATTTGGTAATGTCCCCAAAAAATCTGTAATTTTGGTACAGACGTTTCATGGGTTCAATTATCTATTGTGTCATTATTATACGGAGAAAAGTATAGTACGTATTTACCTCTTATAAGAAAATCCACTTCTATATCCAGTAGGAATGTTTTCTTGGTTTAGGTATTTTCTGACGATCCTCATAACTGTGGATCAGTGTCATGTAAATCGAAATCATGATAATATTGGGAATCATAATTACTCAATATATCATGATTTCGATTTACATGACACTGATCCACACTCGGGGGCACGCCGTAGCGTAGTGGTTAAGGCACTGAGCTACAAGCCGGAGGGTCGAGGGTTCAAGTCCCGTTGGGGTCAGGATTTTAAACTGGCCCAAACCCTCTGGCGGCACTATGGCCCTGGGGTCGACTCAGCCTCTAACTGAAATGAGTACCAGACGCTTGTTCTGGGGGTAAAGGCGGCCGTCACGCAGGGCTGACAACCGGCTGACATAAAGTGCCGATTGTCTAGAAAAAGTGGGAGCCTTAACCTCCTACTACCCCAAGGGCCTCCGGGTCTGTTGTGGGATCACTTTACTTTGTCCCGCGCCGTAGCTGAGTGGTTAAGGCAGGAAGCCTTGGCGCAGAGCTACGGGACTTGCGCTGGTTCAAGTCTCCATGGGGGAAGAAACTTTCTCATGGTATTTCGGCCAGTATAGGACCGGTGCCCACATAGCACCGTGAGGCATTTGGGTAGCTACAGTAAGTAGTGGCTCCAGGTTGAGGACACCAGCTATAACGGCTGGGGGACTCGACATGCTGACCACATATCATCCCTACTGACCATCTACGTCTATGATTGACACATGTTGATGTGAGGCCAGCAGCAGGCTGGTAGGCTAAGGGCCTTCTAGGCCTGTCGCGCCAGGAGTTTTTTTTTTTTTTTGAGACAAATTTTGTCGGTCTTTTCACGTCTAGATTTGAATTGCGACGTTAATAATCTGAATTGTTGAAGAGCGTCGATAAAAAAATATAATTAAATAGGGCCTAACTAGGTGATCTCTCTTTAAAGCCAACCTAACATAAATCTATAGTCATCTTACTCATATTGTTCATCTGGATTATGAGCATCCTTGCATTCACATTCCTTTGTGAATCTTATCTTAATAAGAATTGTCCTTAATTCCCTTCACGTTCTGCGCTCATTAAATGTATCTAAGGTATAAAATTAAAGTTTGTCCACATATCTGATCTCGGGTTAGCGTCGCTGCCTCGTACGCAGCGATTCCCGATTGGAACAAGTTATCTGGGTGAGTTTTTTCAGGGGTTTTCTTCACTTGTAAGACAAATATCAGGAAACTTTAAGGCCCAAACGGTTCCGAACATCACTGATCATCATAATCATCATTATCTAATTCATCATGTTTAGTATGAATGTGTGTGAATGGTGTGTTTCGTCTTAATGTTTGGTTGTCTCGGAGGAGGTCCCGACATTGAGTTGATCACTCAATCGGCGATACTCTCCATGTATTTGCGTGATCAAAAGTATGTATATGATCCATAGTTAAAAATCCCTCTCCCAACAGCCCGGGTGATATGCGCCACGTAAAAGTACCTATAAGACGAGAGGTTAAACTGCATTAATTGAATGGAATAAATTGTAAGTTTAATGATGAGAGTTCGAAATAAGTTTATTTTCAAGTAAGTTAATTTATTAGGATTAAAGTCTGTTTCAGAAATAAAATAAAATAATTAATTCAAAGCAAAAAGTATGACATTTTTAATACAAATATTTCTCAAAATTATAAATCTAAGTACTGAATACTATGTTTTATCTTGAAAATGTTACTTCCCTAAATATCATTAATGCGCGTTGAAAATTTTTATTCAGTTCAAATATATGGAATGTGGTTCGACTATTAAAAGAACGTAATGAAATTGAATGGCTTATTATCTGAATTTCAAACCTCTTGAATATGCGTTTTCAAGTGATCGTCTTTGGCGCTCGAGATTAAATTCTCTCTGGTCCTGATGGTCGCAAGTTTATTTTCCATAGGAGTCGATGGATTTTTCTATAATTGAAAAAAATTCAAGGCCAAGTCTTCCGGGAGAGACTTTTAGTCGTGGGTCCAAAGTCTAAAGATTTTCGATCTAGTAAAATAATCTCAAACCTAAATTAGAGCATATGAGCAATATTTAATCGGCCTTTCCTATCCAAGTACAGTAATATTTTAGTAAGTGCCTCTTTGAGGTGATGAGCTAACCACTAGTCATTCGCTGTCATATGTAGGAAAATAAACGGAACCAAATTAGCTTCTTTAATAATTCCCTCCTGTGAGGATGTATAGGTATAGACAAGACAGACAATCGGAATAAATTCGCTTGGTAATTCTGGGGAATGTGTGATGTCTATATCTGACGATATTTATTTTACACTGAAAACAAATATTAGCCTACATATTGAACGAGTTGTCACAAAATGATAAAGTTTGAGACTCGACTCGGGATATTCGTATTTCAAATATCGGGGCTGTAATCAATATTACTGGACTTTTTTTTTGTTGTCAAAGCAAATTATCTATTTAATTTTTATTACCGTGATTAATTTAATCAATAATTAATAAATTTTATAATTCACTAAAATGTAATATAGTGAGTGCCACGGTTAAAGGCATATGTTAAATGCTATGTTCAAGCTGTTTTCAGGAAAGAACCACTTTAATAGATTTATTGTACTCTTTATAAACCAGACATCACAATGGGGGTGGTCTTGTAGCCTATAAAGTTGTTAAAAAATAACATTGAACAGGTTCTTTCCTGAGGAACAGCTTCAACATAACCTTTAACATGTGCCTTTTGTGACATTTAGTAATAGTTGTACTCTGTTTACTCTATGATTACTGAATAACACACTAAAGTAATTATTAACTTATAAACAATTTATCATTTTCAAATAACTGATGTAATGGCCATCTAGTACATAAATAATTGAAGAGAATAGAATAAAAACTGCAATGTTCATGAATTTCACAACATTAATAGAAATATACAGCCTACCAGTGTACAACCAAATAAAAATAAGGTTTGATTAATGAAATATACTTGAAGGGAAATGTATAATTAAAATAATGGATAAAAATAATAAATAGTTTAAAGGTAAAGGCAAGAAACTTCTTTAAGCCAAATACATTAATTTATCATAAAACTTTATTGATGCAATTCAAAGCTATGGTTCACCTAAACATTTTATAAATAAATACATTATATCAGAAGAATATTTATCATTGACTGTTAAAAAATAATTGAGGCATTGACATGGGAAAGGTAGTAACTCATAAAAAGAAAAATTTAACAGGGGAAGAAAAAAACATTTTGACACTTTATTTTTAAAAATATTTTGTAAAAGCTAAAATGGATACTGTGAACTATTTCGCAAATACATTTTCTGTTTAGTAGTGTCAAATTATATTAAAATTAATGTTGGGAAAATTGTTTTTTGCTTCCCCTGTAAAATTTTATTTTTATGACTTACCTTTCCCATGTCAGTGCCTCAATTATAATCAAGCATTCTTTCTTACAGTGTTATTTTAAGCCTTTATTTCAAGAGTTTAAAATATTTTAATATCCCTTATTATTTAGTGAACATATTTAATCGTAAACGTGATATTACGAAATGTTCAATATTTCAAGAGATAAAAATATATTTATTTTATAATACGAAAACGAATGGAAAATGGAACGTTAGTTTCTTTTAATTTTTTTTTCAAATTAAATTATAGAGAAACTTCATCTTTTTAAAATTAAGTGCGTATTAATTCGGGAAACAAGGTCCATAAAATGCAAGCAATTCATTCAATCATAGTAATGATTAGTTGATGTTAAACACGGTATTTACATGTAATTAAGCTTAACATAGGTTCATACAGACAATGTACACACCCGTACACATTCCTCTAAACAAAGACATTTTAGTCTACGCACGTTTCTTGGTAATCCAACATTTGCTTTAACCCCGTTTAACCTCCACGGCACATTTTTTTACAACTGCAACCAATTTAATGCGCCCACTTATTTATTTTTTCTACAAAATGAGATAAAACTAGAGATACAAATGCCATGACCTTGGCAGTATGATGAATACCGTGGAATTGTACTTAACAATATTTCATTTTACTCTTCTTTACTGGAAGGAAGTGAGATCCAATTTAAATGTCTGGTAACTGCAGTGAGTAATACTGGTTAACAATCTGTGGTGCACGAACATCCACAAACAAATAAACATCCATGAGTATTGAGAAACTACAGATGCGTCTTATATGTACTATAGGCCCTACATGTAGGCCTATAGCCCTTTATAGACACGTAAAGACCTTCAGGAAGAAGAAAAATTCGCGAAATAAACACAAATCATTAGATAGAGAAAATTATGATGTTCTTTTATCCACAAAAATTCTCTACGATTGATGATTATTACTAAGTTCACAATAAAGAATGACACAATATGGCAATACTGACCAATTGAATTCTAAGACAACATAGTTATCGTTGGTACAAAATACCTAAAGTTAGTGTTTTGCTTCTGAATTGTAAAATCATAGTAATGATTATCGTTGGTACAAAAATACCTAAAGTTAGTGTTTTGCTTCTGAATTGTAAAATCATAGTAATGATCACATTCCTCAATATGATCACATTTTAATACTTCAAAATTAATGTATTATCGTAGATAACGTGCTTCAATAAAAAAAATGATTTTTTTAGATGGAATCCTACTGATGGGTTTGTCTAGCAATTATTCTTTATCCTGTATACAATAGGCTATATTTCTTATTTTTTCTTCCCAAAAAAAATGTTACTTTCAAAGACTCTATACACATTGTATTGATAGATGTCTAATTGTTACTTCGATTGTTGCAATCAGAGGCAGAAAATACAAGGTGCAATATTACTTTTTCTGGACAACCGACAAACTACTAACCTTTCAATCATAGTTATGGAACGAGCTGTAATGAAATATGAATTCCTGAAAATCCAAAATAGTAAAGCTATAATGAAACATGAATTTCTAAAAATCCGTTACCAGCGTACATTTATAGTTTAAAATTAATTTTCAGCAAATAGAATAAGCCTACAGGAGATGAACTGAAAACAGAGCAAACATATAATATATAATAAGATTATATAGGCCTAATAAATGAAAACAAATCCCTGAATGATTCTTGAATTTCCTAGCAGTTGTTTACTAAAGGCAACAAATATATTTTTCAACTAATCTGGGATTCACTTGGGGTGTTATTTTCAAAATATTTCTTGTCCAATGGGTTTTTAGAAATAACGTTATAAAATCCTCTCTATTATTAATTTCTTTGAAATAAAGATGAATTAATTTCAGAGGAGGGGACTATGTGGCAAAAATGGTTAACCACTCGCTCTCTACCTCTGGGCCCCGAGTTAAGTTATGCATCTCTACTCAGCGAGTCGACACATAGCTGTGTCTGTATCAATAGTTGGCCATCTAAATTAAATATTGTGATAGGTATTAAAGAAAACAACTGGTTGAAGATGTAACTATTTTTAAAATATTTCCCACGCGCATAGACAATGCATGTAATAAAGAAGCTGATGACGATTCCATTGCCGTTATCCACGTAATTCCGTGAAGTTGATATCACACGTTCTTTATTACGCATTCTCGTCACATGTTCTGACCACACTTCAGTGACATGACTACTTACAAAACGTGAACGGAACACATTCTATCTAATTACAGTATTTGATACTTCGACTCCAATTATTCTACAAAATTAATATCTATCTACGGTATAGCCTATATAAACGAAAGCATGCATGTTTGTCCTTTATAATTATACTTCTAAATCGCTCAACCTATCTTCATGAATATTTTTACATGCAGGTTTTCAAGTACTGCGAGTGTATAGCCGCTATCTATTGTGCTCTAAAGACATTAGGTGTATGAGTTCTTCTGAAACAAAAAATTAATAATCGCTCTAGTGGTCGCAATTTTCGACGTTATACAACGAAACTCAGTAGGCTATGTGCTATTAAAATAAACCGAGGTAGGTATTACCAAAAAAATCAGTGAATTCTTACCATTATAAGTAGAGGTTTACCTGAAATCCGAAATTAAAAATTAATTAGCGACCGTCATATAGACAACATGGCCAAATGTATTCTGGTCTTTATTCTTGTTCTTTAGGATATACTCGTGAATATTTATTACTATTTTTACATTGATTTACTTTAAATCTCTTGATTGTAAAGAGAGATGTTATAACTTTATGATTATATTTAGGTAGTTTAATGACTAAAATTCTAATTTGTGTCTGGTTCGTCGCAATGTATACCATACAATTTAATTATTCAGGCGTAGCAGCGCACGTCGGGTATTAGCTGTTGTTATTCATGCATCAGGAATATATTTATGCATGAAGGAGAAACATCTACAACCAGGAGATTGGATGGACCGACAAAATTGGCTATTAGGAATCGGACGATGTCAAAGACATCAATCAATCAATCAATCTATCTATATATATCATTATATATATATATATATATATATATATACTTACTTACTCACTGGCACTATCGAACCCGTAGGTTCATGGCCGCGCGGACATAAGCTCTCCATACATCCCTATCCTGAGCTAATGCTTTCCAATCATTCCATGTATAATCTAATTCCCTCAAATCATAGTTAATGTTATTCTCCCACCTCATTCTTGGTCTACCAACTGGGCGTTTTCCCTCTGGCTTTCCTACAAGAAGCTTCCATGCAACTCTTTCATATATGAGTATATATGGTTGGTTGGTGTCTAATATGCTGCATCTAACACTGAAGTCATTAGCAGTCTTGCTCTCCAGTACTTCGAAGTTTTGGAATTTTCCTCTTTGACGACTGCACAGTTGTTGAGGTGCTCATCATCCATTTCTTCTTCTGGGTGGTTGCATAGAATTCATCTTGGTGTAGACAATATGTTGATCTTGTGCAAGAGTTTAGGAAGGCAATCGTGTCCTGTAGTTAATCTGAATTGTGCAACTGCTGTCTTCCGTGGAAGTTCTCGTATGATGTTTGTGTTTTGAAGGAGGCTTTTCCATTTCTTATCTTTGTGGACGATGGAAGTCTGTTATCATTTATATCCCTGGGTTTTTATTTTATGTGCCTGTTTGCCGAAATATAAGATATAGGTTTGGGTGTTGGTGATGTGTTATCAGCGAACCTTTCTTCGCAAGGAGATCGGCTGCATCATTTCCCAAGATTCCACAATGTGATGGAATCCACTGTAGCATGATTTCTTTGCCGTTGTTATGGAGTTGTATTATCATGTCATAACATTGTTTGGAGTCGTGTGTGTTTGGGTGACAGATTGATTGAAGAGCTGCTTTTGAGTCTGACAGGAGAACTAATTTGGAGAAATTATCTGATCCTGTTAAGAGGTTTTCAAGTGATGTTTTTATAGCATGGATCTCACTGTCGAAATGTGTTGTTATTCTTCCAGCATGACAGTAAAAAGAGAAGAGGTGACGTGTTCCTCCCGCACCAGCGCCATTTTCAGGATCTGATAGTGAGCCGTCTGTATAGACATGAGGCCAGTCGTTTTTAGGGTATCTGGTGTGGATAGTCTCTATGGCTGTATTCTTCACGAATATGCTGTTATATTCTGTTTTTTTTGTTGATTTTTACAGTTAGATCTAAGTTGCATGAGATTGATTTAAAATGTGCTGGGTTAATTTTAGATGGAATTATTTCTCGGATTGTTGAAATATCAAATGTCTGTTTTAGTTCCTTTACTTTTCAATAACGGTGTATTGGGGTGTTCAGTTTTATCAACTGTGGTTGTTTCTTTCTCCATGTGTCTTCTGGCAGTCGCACCATTTTCTCATACTGTAGGATTGCTTTTTCTTGGACTGATAACGGGTTTGGATATATATATATATATATATATATATATATCACTCATGGGCTGCAATAGTGGCACAATTTAAAAAATGCTATTTTGTAGTTAGTGCACTTTTCATCATCTTAAAATATTCTTTTCCTTTCAGCAATAGTGGCACATCGATTAGTTCAATAATTCACCAACAAATGACAGATGTATTAGTCAAATGATATCTGCCTTCAGTGTTAAGAAAAACTCTAACCTCATTCTTCTCAAAACTTGATCTTTTGAGTTATGCCACTATTCCAGCCCATGAGCGAATATATATGATTAAAGAAAGGTGTCGGGGTTTTCACGTCCGTGGCCTCTGGCCACTGATTCTGACGCTTCGACATGATCCCATATTATATATATATATATCCACCGCTGTGGTCTCGAGGTAGCGTGCTGCCTTGTCACGCAGCGGGCCCGGGTTCGATCCCGGTCGGGACAGCCTGGGTGAGGTTTTTTCGGGGTTTTTCCTCACCTGTAAGACAAATGTCAGGAAGCTTAGGGCCCAACGATCCCCGAAAATCATCCGGCCATCATTATCATCCTTATCATAATCATCATCCTTCACCGGTGTGGAAAGCAACGGGAAGCTACCACACCTATAATTCCCTAGTAAAGCTGCAAAGCATAGCATGATATGCTATGATTGCAGTGAAAGGCCTGCCCTCGGGCAGAATTACTATGGATATATATATAATATATATATATATTTGTTAGTATTAGCTAGTATTAGATCACATCATCATTGTATTTTATTTAGCCTGTATTTTAATATCTTAAAATTGTAATAAATCTGTAATGTTTGTATAATTCTACTATTCGCTGGTTGAGTGGAAGAGAAGGCTTTATGGCCTTAACTCTGCCAGCTAAAATAAAGCATTATTATTATTATTATTATTATTATTATTATTATTATTATTATTATATATTATTATTATTACTATTATTTATATATATATACGCCGTAGCGTAGTGGTTAAGGCACTGCGCTACAAGCCGGATGGTCGAGGGTTCGAGCCACGTGGGGTCAGGATTTTTAAACTGACCCAAACCATCTGGCGGCACTATGGTCCTGGGGTCGACTCAGCCTCTAACTGAAATGAGTACCAGACGCTTGTTCTGGGGTTAAAGGCGGCTGTCACGCGGGGCTGACAACTCGACTGACATCAAGTGCCGATTGTCTAGAAAAAGTGGGGAGCCTTAACCTCCTACTACCCCAAGGGCCTCCTGAGGCCTGTGGTGGGATCACTTTACTTTACTATATCTATATATATATATATATATATATATATATATATCTATATATATATATAAATTTCGTTCACGTTGTTTGTCCGCGATGGAATCCTAAACTACTGAACCGATTTTAAAGAAATTTTGCACACTGTGTGCAGTTTGATCCAACTTGAGACTTAGGGTAGTTTATAACTAAATTTATAGTCGCATTATTTTTTTATTGCAAATTATTTGTTTATTATTTCACAAAGAGTTATAATTATCTGTGAGTTCCATACGATTCTAACAGATGGCGGTGTTAGGTACAGCTGGTCCAAGCTCTGTGTGTTTGCGGGGGGAAGTGTGGGGAGTGGAGGAGGTACACTTCTCTGCTTCGCATAGTACTAATAGCTCCCTGGGGGTCCGTTTATCGGGCCCCAGCTGTGCTTACAAACAGCAACAGGGCGCGTCCCCGGTGGCGGATAGGGGAACGGTCGGTGGTTTGCTTGCATTCCTCCCGGCTAGGTCCAGGCCGGACCCGCGGGCCATTTGTGAGGTCGTCAGGACTCGAGCGACCTGATGTACTACATAGCTCGTGCTGCGCCCACTTCAGCGGCAAATCGCGTCCCCTCGGTGGCGTAGTGGGGAAAAGTCGGTGGATCTGCTAGTCAGTCCTCCCTTTCAAGTCCGATGGACTCGCGGACCATAAGTGGGGTCAACAGGAGACGAGCGCCCTGTTATACTAAAGCTCAACTATCCCGGCCCACAGCGGGATTCGCGGCCGTCGTGGCGAGGCGGTGGGAGACTGGAGATCAGAAGCTCCTTTCTCTTGGTTAAAATCCCGAGGACCTTTGTGGGGGCACCATGGGCGATGAGCACCCTGGATGCCTACATTGCTCGGGCTGTCTCACAGCAGCGGCACGACTAGGCCTAGTCTTGCGAACGGGCTGGTTGGGATAATACCGGGCGTAATGCTGGGAATTACCACCAGGTCGATAAGCTCGAGAAAGGAGGAAGCGCGGTCTTCTGGCTGTGGGATTAGCTCCGACTCCGGGACCGAGTGACCCAAGAACAATCTGTGAGGTCGTCAGGAGTTGAGCGACCTGACGTACTAATGCTCAGGCTGGACCCACTTCAGCAACCAAACACGTCCCCAGCTGGTGCACTGGGGGAAAGGTCGGTGGATCTGCTAGACAGGTCCTCCCGGTCAAGTCCAAGGGACTCGTGAACCATTAGTGGGGTAGGCAAGAGTTGAGCGCCTTGTCGTACTATTTGCTCATCTGTTGGAGCTTGCGAGCTCCGTGCTGGCCCACAACAGCAGCAGAAGGCGTCCCTGGGGGCACACCAGGGCTCGGCTCGGACCAGTGCAGAGGGGAGCAACTGTACTGGTTCCTGGCTCAGCCTACGGCTCGTCGACAAACTGTGGGGTCGCCAGGAGATGAGCACCTGGATGTACTAAAGTCTCACACTGTGGGGCTTGTGGACTCAAGCCCTAGCCGGTCTCACAACGGCTGCAGGATACGTCCCTGGAGGCAGAACAGGGGAACGGTCGGTGGATCTGCGACAGCAGTCCTCCCGGCTTAGGCTCAAGGAGCCCGTTGACCAACTGTGGGGTCGTCAGGAATGAGCGACCTGACGACTACGAAGCTCAGCAATTCCCAGCAGGTGCAACTCCAACACCTTCTCCCTAGAGGTGTTGGTTTCAAGCCCAGAACTCTTGAACGTGGATGTGAACATAGTTATAGGGAGGACAAGTTTGGGACTTGGGAGTATGGTCATGAAGACCGAGGTATCCCAAGGGGTGGTGGCAGGGCCTAAGATGAGTATTAATAGCTGAGTTAGCAAATTCCTTTCAGACACACGGAGCTGGGTCCGGAGCTATAATTTGGTAAGGTAATTGGTTTATTATTTAACAAAGAGAGATCCAGATGGCTATGCTTTTTGTTGCAACCGCGAATTTCAATTGAATTACAAATATTGATTATTTCATAATTTAAGTGTGTTCAGTGTTTATTTTATTTTCAATATTATTAATTTCGTGTGTAAGCATTAGTTTTAAGTAATCTGGCTGAAAGACAGCAACTTAATTAATTTTTTAACGTATACCTTAGCCACAGCAACGCGTGACCGGGACTTCTAGTATATATATACGTCTATGTATAACATTAAATGCCACTGTGATTAATTGATTAGCTATGTTTTAAGTAACCGACTTGAGAACAAGTAAATAAGTAAGACCTGGTCCAGTCCAGAGCGAGTTTGCGTCGGAATAAAAAAGTAATCAAGTCGAGGAAGAGTTTTCACTCGGGTAAAGAAGTAATTCAGTTGAGAACGAGTTAGTACTCGAATGAAGGAATAAGTAATCCAGTCGAGCCTAACGTTAATTTGTATACATTTTAATATTAATGCAAAAACCATATATGAAAAATGTATTTTAATTCAGTTTACTGCATCATGCATTGTTAACATGTTTTGACCACTATCTTATTATTTAAACGAAACATGATTTTGGGACAATTACAAAATCGTATAATAATGATAAAAATGTAATGTTTTCACTTCTTTTCTATCGTTATGTGCCAATATCAATAAACTGTGTAGTCCCAGGTATCCTACAGTCAATTCACAACACTTCTCAGTTACAAGATAATAGGGGTTTTAATTGTAATTACTGTTAGTTTTCCTTCGTTCTGCAAAGTCATATGATAAATGTACTTAGAAGTTTCTATAATTTCCTGTTTTAAAATACTGCAATGTAGGAGTTTAACCCTTTTATAGTAAATAGGTTTAATATTATAGATTATGCTTGGGCATATTGCATTATTTAGTAGCCAGTGTCTTGCAAGCAGGAAGCAATTGTATTTATCAGCTGATTAAGTCGTTAATACCTTCCGCAATTTTCGCTAATCTTAACTCACCACTCTACTTCCTAGCCGATTGCGTGACACATTTAAAGCGGTGTCATCTGACATCCATTCAAACGCATTTTAATATTTCCAAAAAATAAAAATTAAACATTTACAAGAAGTTTTCAAGAAAACAACAAATTTTCGATTATAAGCAATAATAATAAATATAATAATAATAATAATAATAATAATAATAATCATAATAATATAATAATGTATAATTATATCCCATATGTCCCACGAGGGCAGACGGATCCCCTAGCGAGAGTTTCTTAACCAAGCTAATTTAGTTACTCTATTTACTTACAGATGTCAATGAGTGACATGTGTTTTAGCACATCGCTTCAATGAGACAATTAGTAGGCAACTAATTGTTATTTACTTAAATACATGAAGATCGTTACAATTTTGCATAGAGGCCTTTTTATTCAAGTTTGCTATTTTTTGCGAGCCTGAAAATCTTCAGACTCGGGCCCACGGCTTAATGTCCCTCCCGAAGGACTTGTCCCTTGGATGTTTCCTTCCTAAAAATCCGTTGACCTCGGCAGGGTTTGAACCCGCGACCCTGGGAATAGAGGAAGGAACATAACCAGTAGACAACCGCAACCGACAAAAATAATAATAATAATAATAATAATAATAATAATAATAATAATAATAATAATATAATAATAATAATAATAATACAGTAAATAATTTTTATTAGGAATATTCCACACTACAGTGGTTTTCCTTCAACCCAAAATAATTT
>JASPKZ010001737.1:0-109616 GCA_030220185.1 Diploptera punctata
ACTTTCATAAAAAACAAATAATTCTGCCAAAATTTTGGTTTCAAAGTTCACTACTGAATTTTAAGGGGTGTGATGGGAGAAATTTCTAATTTCTACAGTTTTTAAGCTACATGCGTGATTTTTTGTACACACATTTACACCATGAAAGGTAATATTTATATTGAAGTTCCATTCTTCTAGTCTTAAAGTTTTTGAGTTATTGAAGAAAATCAATTTAAAAATTTGCATATTAAAATTTTTAATAAGTCATATTTTTCGAGTAAAATTTTTGAATTTTTTTCTACACGACCACTGACGTATTTAGAACAACACTGTGCATTACAGTCTCTATATCATTATAATAAAGGAAGAAAAAAATACATCCTCTGCATATGAAAATGTTTGTTTTTTTAATTACTACACGTTTTATTTTTTATTTTAAAAAACTATCAACGTTGTTTCAAAATCCACGCATAGAAGTATTAGCGACAGTGTGTGGGACATGGAGTTAAAATTTCGTGCTTCTATCATTAAATTTGTCAATGCTATTTTGATTTGAATGTATTGAAATGCGATGAAATAAAAGTGTGGAAAAGCCAATTTGAAAGCTTGCATGCAGTTAAATTAGGATGTAGCGCCCTCCTACAGTCATTATGGAGACTTACAAGCGCCATAGGACACTCAAACTTCGCCAACTTATACTTTAAGGTACGTAGTATTTTTTAATACAAAAAACAAAAAATGCTAAATTTCACCGAAAATGTCGAAACTTTCACCCACCACCCCCTTAAAGAGATGGTTACCATTATTTACACACAGTGTACACGAGCATACATACATTCACGTCATCATCATCAGTGCAAGTATTAGGCCGTGTGGCCTGTTACGGTCTCAAACAGGAATTTTCCATCCAGCGCTTTTTTGTACGTCCTAGCGAAATCTTGCCTTGGGGGCAGAAACGAAAGTATGGCTTTTGGAATTCTATGAGAACGGCATTCGTTGAAGATGGGTTTTCCAGTTGTTCTGGTAGTTTTGTATATGGTGAAGAATGGGTTCTACATCCAACTCTTCCATAATTTCCTCATTTCTTTTATGGTCCCACTTTGTGTAGCCTGCTCTACGGCGCATAAAAAGCATCTCATTTGCTGTTATTCGGCTTTCATCTCTTCTTCGTATTGTCCATGCTTCACTACCATATCTTAATACTGGTCTTGCGAGAACCTTATAAAGCTGTAATCTTGTATTCTTCTGTACTAAAGATGGTTTCATTATATTGTTAATTATCCCCGTTGTTTTTGTAAAACTTGTGATTTTCTTTGATATATCAGCTTCATCTTGAAATGTTAAATTATAACCCAAATATTTAAATTCGTTTACTCGTTCTAAAATTTCATCGTCTAAAACAATTTTGCTAGGTATAGGGTATTTCTCACAAAAAGGCCATCATTTAGTTTTCTTTGTATTGATTTCCATATTGTCCCTTTTTTAATTATATTAAAATAACACATATATTTAGAAAATACCTGAATGACAAGTAATTCGTGCTTTGAATACGAGACGAAGACAAAAAGAAAAAATATATTATAGAAATATTTACAGTTACATTATATTATATGGATGCGAAACGAGAACTTTTACTTCAAGAAGGAGAAAATATTATGAGATTTGTGAATAAAGTTTCTAGAAGGAAAAAAATTTTGGACCAAAAAGAGGTGAACGGACAGGTGAATGGAGAAGACTACATAACACTGAGTTATATGATCTTTATGGAAACTAGATATAATAAGAACAGTTAATCCGATAGACTACGATGCGCAGGACATGTGGCATGAATGGGTAATGAAACAGGGGCATAGAAGTTTTTTGTAGAAAATTCAGAGGGAATCGGCCAGTTGCTAGACCAAGATTGAAATGGGAAAATAACATTACCCATGATTTGAGGGTATTAGATTATACAAGGGATGATTCTAAAACATTAGCTCAGGTTAGGGATGTATGGAGAACTCATGCCCGTGCGGTCATCAACCTACGGGTTCGATAGTGCCAGTGAGTTTGTTAGTTTTACATTGTTATTGCTATCGCTCGGTTTTTAAACATTTTCCTCGATTCTGTGAAAACCACTTGCCAACCTCGCGTCGTAATTGTTACTTATATTTTTACAGTATCCATAGTAATTCTGCCCGAAGGCAGGTCCTTCACCGCAATCATAGCATTTTCATGCTATGCTTGCAGCTTTACTAGGGAATTGTAGGTGTGGTAGCTTCCCATTGCTTTCCAGACCGGTGAAGGATGATGATAATGATGACCATATGATTTCGGGGACCGTTTGGGCCTTAAAGTTTTCCTGACATTTGTCTTACAGGTGAGGAAAAACCCCGATAAAAACCTCACCCAGAAAAACTGCCCCGACCGGGGATCGAACCCGGGCTCGCTGCGTGACAAAGCAGCACGCTACCTCGAGACAACACCGGTGGACTTTTACAGTATAAGAGACTACATTTTTAAATGGTATGGAATTAAAACAGAACGCCTAGATTTGTTGATACATTTACACTGGAAGAGGTGAAGTAAAAATCAATCGTCCAGTTATCTGCTTTTTAATCCCATAAACAACACCGAGAGCTGGTCTGCAGCAATAAGTTACGCACAGTGAATAAAATGTATGTATAGGATGGGGTTGGCTTTCAAATGAGCAGTGTTTAAATGGGACTCAATTAACAAGCGGACTAATCCTGTGCTAATAGCCATGCGCTTTCACTTCAGGTCCGTCTCTTTGATTGGGTCACAACCGCTTTCTGTATATAATCCTTACTACATGCCTTGCGGGATCTACGTCTAATTTCCAAATAGGTATAATCTGATGCCCTGTGCGGGTCACACACAAACAGTAAAGTTGTTTCCTATATAAATGGGATATAGATATCATTTACAAACACCAATTAATGCTACCCTTTCTCTCTTAAAATTTAAACAAGACTGGAAAACACGTGACAGGCAGAATTCTATAATCTAAAACATACAGAATTATTATGTAAAACATGACTCAAAAACGCACAGGAAAACATAACTTTCTTGCAGTTTAAAAAATTATTATTTATCTATTATTGTAACAATCACTATTTAAGTAACACTAAAAATTGGGACTGGAAGTAAATATCAATAAAACTAAATATATGGTCACATGTAGAAATGCGTTATATAATGGAAATGAAAAGCAAATGGCAAATGAGGGAAATTTTGAGGAAGTGGCTGAATTCAAATACCTAGGAACAATAATCACAAGTAGGAATTAGATGCACAAAGAAATTAAACATAGGCTCAATTCTGGAAATGCGTGCTATTATGTATTGCAGAGACTCTTGATTGTCCCAACTCCTTTCAAAAAACCGTTAAACTGAAAATATATAAAACTGTTTTTCTACCAGTTATATATATGGATGCGAAACATGGACTCTTACTTTAAGGGAGGAAAGGAGATTACGAGTATTTGAGAATAACGTTCTACGAAAAATTGGACCAAAGGGAGATGAACAGACAGGTGAATGGAGAAGGACTACTTAACAGTGAACTACATGGTCTTTATAGGAAGCCAGATATAATAAGAACAGTTAAGTCTCGTGGACTGCGATGGGCAGGGCATGTTGAACGAATGGGGAATGGAAGGCGTGCATGGAAGCTTCTTGTAGGAAAACCAGAGGGAAAACGCCCAGTTGGTAGACCAAGAGATGTGGGTGGAGAATCACATTGACTATGATTTGAGGGAAGTAGATTATACAGGGAATGATTGGAAAAACTTTAGCTCAGGATAGGGATGTATGGAGAGCTTATGTCCGTGGTCCCATGAACCTACGAGTTCGATATGCCAGTGAGTTAGTTAGTTAGATATCACAAGAGTAAAATGTCACTAGAACTTTGTTGAAAACTGATATAAATAAAGAATGGGAGGCTATAAGAGATACTATTAAATTGTCAGCATCAGAAAGCATTGGTTGTTTAAAAAAGAGGCAAAACAAGAAATGGTTTGATGAGGAATGTGCCGACATCGTAAAGAAAAGAAAGCTAGCAAAAATGAAATGGTTACACGAGCCAAATGAGGTAAATTTAGAGCAATTGGGTAGTGTTAGACGGGAAACCACCAAGTTTTACTAAAGAGTAAAAAGAGGGAATATTTGAGAGAGAAGATTAATGATCTTGAAATGAATGCAAAAAATAGGAACATTAGAGAATTATATCAGGGAATTAGTATAGAGAAGAAAGGGTTTCAGGCTAGAACAAACATAATTCGGAATGAAAATGGGGATATGATTGCAGATTCCAAGGAGTATATTAAATAGATGGAAAAGTTATTTTAATCAGCTATTAAATGTACATACAGAACAGGACATTGAGGAGGATAAGTTACAGACAGCAGAAATGCTAGTCGCAGAGCCAAGTAGCATTAGAGGTTGAAATGGCAATTGAAAAATTGAAGATGTATAAAGCATCAGGTTCAGATGAGATCCCAGCAGAACTGATAAAATCAGGGGGGGAGAAAAATTGATGGACAAGATACGCTGGTTGCTTACTATGATTTGGGAAAAAGAAGCTCTTCCAGATGAATGGAAGGAATCAATTATCGTACCAATTTATAAGAAAGGAGATAAAACTGATTGCAACAACTATAGGGGCATCTCATTACTTTCAACTTCGTACAAAATTCTAACAAATATATTAGTAAGCAGACTTACTCCCTATATTGATGACATTCTAGGAGATCATCAATGTGCATTTAGAAGAAAACAGGTCTACAACAGATCAGATTTTTAGTATAAGACAGATTTTAGAAAAGAAATGGGAATATAATGGTACTGTACATCAACTATATGTAGACTTCAAAAAAGCATATGATTCAATTAAGAGGGAGAAGTTATATAGTATCCTGCTGGAGTTCGGAATTCCTAAAAGTTAGTTAGACTTATACGAATGTGTCTAAATGGCACAAAGAGTAGGGTGCGTGTAGGCAAACAGTTTTCAGACACTTTTGAAATCCAGAATGGGTTGAAGCAAGGGAGATGCACTATCTCCTCTACTATTTAATTTTGTACTAGAGCATGCCATTAAATCTTTAGAGAATGAGGAAGGCCTACAACTGAATGGTATTAATAAGCTGTTAGTTTATGCTGATGATGTAGTACTACTGGCCGATAGCGAGGAGATACTAAAGGCCAACACGCACACACTATTGAGTAACACTAAGAAATTAGGACTGGAAGTAAATATCACGTAAAACTAAATATATGGTCACACGTAGAAATACATTATATAATGGAAATGGACAGCTAATGACAAATGAGGGAAATTTTGAGGAATTGGCTGAATTCAAATACCTAGGAACAATAATCACAAATAGGAATGAGATGCACAAAGAAATTAAACATAGGCTCAATTCTGGAAATGCGTGCTATTATGCATTGCAGAGACTTTTGATGTCCCAACTCCTTTCAAAAAACGTTAAGCTGAAAATATATAAAACTATTATTCTACCAGTTATATTATATGGGTGCGAAACATGGACTCTTACTTTAAGGGAGGAAAGGAGATTACGAGTATTTGAGAATAAAGTTCTTAGGAAAATTTTTGGACCAAAGAGAGATGAACAGACAGGTGAATGGAGAAGACTACATAACAATGAACTACATGGTCTTTATAGGAAGCCAGATATAATAAGAACAGTTAAGTCCCGTAGACTGCGATGGGCAGGACATGTTGCGCGTATGGGGAATGAAAGACGTGCATGGAAACTTCTTGTAGGAAAGCCAGAAGGAAAACGCCCAGTTGGTAGACCAAGAATGAGGTGGGAGAACAACATTAACTATGATTTGAGGGAAGTAGATTATACAGGGAATGATTGGAAAGCATTAGCTCAGGATAGGGATGTATGGAGAGCTTATGTCCGTGCGGCCATGAACCTACGGGTTCGATAGTGCCAGTGAGTAAGTAAGTAAGTAAGTAAGAACTTTGTTGAATGGAGGAAAAGGTCACTGCAGCAACTCCAGCAAGGTAATAAATAATTTAGTTACTTTGTCTTAGATACATGTCTATATAACATTGTGTGGCAGTCCTACAACACACATTTAATTTGTGTTTGCGTAAAGTTGAATTGCGCCGGAAATTATGTTTTCACTTGATAAATGTTAAGGTCAACATACAGCTCTGGTGGAAGTTCATTCAATGTAACGGTTTGTTGGGGGTAGAATTCAATAACCACCCAACTCTCTATATGAAACGTGTCTAAATCATACTTCCTTCCTGCAAATATAGAGAGAAAAGGACAAATTTACAAAGAGAGAACGAAGAAACAGTTAAGAGAAAGTACGGCATATAGCGAAATGTAATTAATTATAGAATTTAATTTTGTACTAGAGCAGCCATCATCAAATCTTGATGTATGCTGATGATGTAGTACTATTGGGAATAGCGAGGAGATACTAAAGGACAACACGCATACACTATTGAGTAACACTAAGAAATTGGGACTGGAAGTAAATATCAATAAAACTAAATATATGGTCACACGTAGAAATACATTATATAATGGAAATGGACAGCAAATGAGGGAAATTTTGAGGAAGTGACTGAATTCAAATACCTAGAAACAATAATCACAAATAGGAATGAGATGCCGAAAGAAATTAAACATAGGCTCAATTCTAGAAATGTGGTGCTATTATGCATTGCAGAGACTCTTGATGTCCCAACTCCTTTAAAAAAAACGTTAAACTGAAAATATATAAAACTATTATTCTACCAGTTATATTATATGGATGCGAAACATGGACTCTTACTTTAAGCGAGGAAAGGAGATTACGAGTTTTTGAGAAAAAAGTTCTTAGGAAAACTTTTGGACCAAAGAGAGATGAATAGACAGATGAATGGAGAAGACTACATAACAGTGAACTACATGGTCTTTATACGAAGCCAGATATAATAAGAACAGTTAAGTGTCGTAGACTGCGATGGGCAGGACATGTGGCACGTATGGGGAACGAAAGAAGTAGGCCTACATGGAAGCTTCTTGTAGGGAAGCCAGAGGGAAAACGCCCAGTTGGTAGACCAAGAATGAGGTGGGAGAACAACATTAACAATGATTTGAGGGAAGTAGATTATACAGGGAATAATTAGGAAAGCATTAGCTCAGGATAGGGAGTATGGAGAGCTTATGTCTGCGCGACCATGAACATGCGGGTTCGATAGTGCCAGTGAGTAAGTAAGTAAGGAAATAATTGCTGTTAAAAGTGTAAGAGGAGGGAGGGAAGGATGCAAATGAGGGAGGGAGAGACAGAGAATCAGAATTGGAAAATAAATAAGGAATAAACATGTAATTCTGGAAGAAATAAAAATAGGATAAATCCGCAAGTAGGAAAAAAAAAAAGAACGTGAGGAGAACTGCATAGCGTACAGTGTGTATATCTGTGACTGTACTTATATCAGGTAACTAAACGTAAACAGACTATGGCCGGGAGAGCGAGAATTCTTCCTTCCAAAAAGTGGAATACAGTTATCAAAGCACTTATATAAATTAAAACTTTCAGATCACTAATTTTGAAAGCCGCACAAATTCCACAAACAGAAGCCTAACGTCCTCTCATAACCGTGTCCTCCTTTCCGACGGTCGATTCCAACCATCTCTATCTTCCCATGCTTTGCTTCTTTTGGTTCTTCCCTGTCGTATCCTCTCTCTTGTAGACTTTCCTTCACTTGGTTAAACCATCTTTCTCGTGGTCTACCATGTGGTCGTTTTCCTTGTATCTTGAGATTTAACAGTCTTTGTGGTAGCCATTCCTTTTCCATTCTTATTAAATGTCCAAAACATTTTAGTCTACTTTTTTCTATGTCCATTCATAGTAATTCTGCTCGAAGGCAGGTTCTTCACTCCAATCATACCATTTTCATGCTTTGCTGCTTGCAGCTTTACTAGGGATTGTAGGTGTGGTAGCTTCCCGTTGCTTTCCACACCGGTGAAGGATGATGATAATGATAAGGATGGTCATGATGGCCATATGATTTCGGGGACCGTTTGGGCCTTAAAGGTTTCCTGACATTTGTCTTACAGGTGAGGAAAAACTCCGATAAAACCTCACCCAGAAAACTGCGCCTACCGGAGATTGAACCCGGTCCCGCTGCGTGACAAGGCAGCACGCTACCTCGAGACTACAGCGGTGGAATTTTTTTTTTTCTGTTGTTAATTTTTCTACACTTAGTGTCTCCCCGATTTTGTCATTCCTTATTCTACCTCTCCTTGTTTTATGTACCATTGCACGTAAGAATTTCATTTCTGTAGCTTGGATTCTGCTCAAGTCCTTCTTTGTATACGTGCAAGTCTCAGCTGCATGTGTTACAACTGGTTTGAAATAAGTTTCATAAATTGCCATTTTACACTTTGTGGGTAAATATTTATTCCAGATTAATTGTTTATCATGTAACCTATATTAAGTATAAAGTTTGTTCGATACTCCTTTTTTAAGTTTTCTTTATTGATTTACTAGATTAGGTTCATATTCTATTCCTTTGAGATTGCAAAAAGCTACTTTTGTTCCTTAGAGTCTGTCTGTACAAATGTTGTTTCCTTTCAAAAGAATATTTGTGGATAATTCATTCATAAGCAGAGAGCGTACACTCAAAAGTTGTTTGTTCTTTAGAAACAGGAAAGAGACAACGGTGATGCTGTACCCTAGAGACCGTTGTGTCACATTCAACAAATACCTTTCTCTGTCGACTAATGGAAACGTGAGTTTCTCCCCCTCCCCATTTTAAAAATATATGAAATATTTTCATTAAAGGGAGATTAAAAGGCGATTTTAGTAAAAAATCTCAAATTTGTTTTTTTTTGTACTTTTGAATAGTTTGAAATATTCTGCACAAATTGATACAAATATTATTGATATTTGTTCATTTTAAGTATTTTTAATACATTTTTAAAAGTAAGGCTGCATCACTAAATTGACACAACGAACTTTCATTTAAACTGGTTTATTCGACAAACTAAAATGTTGATATAAAAGACCCGTTTTCTCAGGAACTGTAAGAGGTGAATGTATGAGCATGTACAGTACTTACATCGGTTGATATGGAACCACGTTGTGCCCTTACAGTTGTTTATTTTTAAAAAAAGAAACTTATTTACTTACTCTCTGGCACTATCGAACCCGTAGGTTCATGGCCGCCCGGACATAAGCTCTCCATACATCCCTATCCTGAGCTAACGTTTTCCAATCATTCCCTGTATAATCCATGTCCCTAAAATCATAGTTAATGTTATTCTCCCACCTCATTCTTGGTCTACCAACAGGGCGTTATCCCTCTGGCTTTCCTACAAGAAGCTTCCATGCAAAGTCTTTCATTCCCCATACGTGCAACATGTCCTGCCCATCGCAGTCTACGAGACTTAACTGTTCTTATTATATCTGGCTTCCTATAAAGACCATGTAGTTCATTGTTATGTAGTCTTCTCCATTCACCTGTCTGTTCATCTCTCTTTGGTCCAAAAATTTTCCTAAGTAATTTCTCAAATACTCGTAATCTACTTTCCTCCCTTAAAGTAAGAGTCCATGTTTCGCACCCATATAATATAACTGGCAGAATATTAGTTTTATATATTTTCAGTTTAACGTTTTTTGAAAGGAGTTGGGACATCAAGAGTCTCTGCAATGCATAATAGCACCAATTCCAGAATTTAGCCTATGTTCAATTTCTCTGTGCATCTCATTCTTATTTGTGATTATTGTTCCTAGGTATTTGAATTCAGCCACTTCCTCAAAATTTCCCTCATTAATCATAAATTTCCATTATATAATGTATTTCTACGTGTGACCATATATTTATTTTTTTTAAACTTGCAAAAATGCAAAAAAAATTGAGGGTTAAAAAAATTATATTTCCAAAAATAAGAAGAAATGTAACACAAAAGTGCTTCAGTAAACTTACTAAGCAAGTATCTGAACAGAGTATAAAATTCACATTTACACCTCAAATAGTTTCTGAGAAAATTGGTCTCAAAGTTTTACATTTTAACATTGTCGGGATAGCGCTTTTAATATAACCCTTAACATTACAGATACGCCCTACTTACACTATATAAACACAGATTTCCAACACAGATTTCATAAGTTTTATAGGAAACTTGATAGATTTTTTTTTGACTTTATTAAACACAAAGTGTACATTAATTTTAAGTTAGCTTTTTACCAGTCTTTAATTACTGTGTTTAGTGGTAGAGTCCTGTTTTTACACTTCGCTAGATGATATTTGGGACATGGATTGTTGCATAATTTACAGATGCAGTCCTCCTTGGGTTCATGGTACATGTTGTTCAGGCATATATTCCCATGAAATCCATGGGCTGCGAAGCGTGTGTACAGGTGTCGAAGTTCGGTTGCTTCCAGGTTTCTGTTTTCATTGCGTCTGTTACCATAATTTCTGTCGGTATCTGAGCGGCTTTGTTCTGTCTGTCCTCGATGACGATTCTGTATGCTTGCGTTTCCGGTAGTCTGAAGCAGTGTCTGATATCTTCGATGAAGAGGGATTCCTGGGCTATTGTATAGGCATAACTATTTCTTGTATATTTTGAAATTGACAGCGCTCTTTTGAGAAACCTTGATTTAACGTTCTCCTGTTTCTTAAGATTTTTCATCGTCAAGTAATTCCATATAAGCTGGATTCCGTATGTTGCGGCCGGCATTACTTTAAGGTTGAAGAGTTTCATTGCAGTTGAGAGGGATAGACTTTGGAGTTTAGGGATATCGTACGTGGCTTTCGCTGCAGCTGCTGCTCGATCCTGTATATGAAGTGAGAAAGCGGTTCCAGTTGTTTGCAAGGTGACCCCCAAGTATGAAACTTGATAGATGAACCTTTGATAAGCAACACACAGTTGTTTATTAGATCTCGGAACGTTGGGACCTGTAAAATGCATAAATATATCCCAAAAGAAGACCTAAAAACTAAAAGGAAAGTACATAAAAAAGCAATTAAAATTACTAACCAAGTAACTAATGAACTGGCTCTTTCGAACCCGTAGGTCCATGGCCGCGCAGACATAAGCTCTCCATACATCCCTATCCTGAGATAATGTTTTCCAAACATCCGCTGTATAATCTACTTCTGTCAAATCGTCGATAAGGTCTTACTGTTTTGTTGTTATTATTATTAGTTTGTACTTTTAGAATAATAAGATTCTTCACATTTTTCTCCAACCTGATTCTTGGTTTACTAAATGGCCGTCTGCCCTCTGCTTTCCTACATAATGTCCATAGACAGTCTTTGATAGTCTTCCATCCTGCATTCTTCTTACGTGTCCATATAATTTAGCCTTCTGTATTCAATGTTATCCATTATACTACTTTCTGCATTCATCCATTTTTTAATTTCTGTATTTCTAATTCTTTCCTGGCTGCTCTTCTCCAAAAATCGATTTCAACTGCAGTTATTCTGTTGACATGTTGTTGTGTCATTGTCCAAACTTCCGATCCATATAGCGTTATACTTTCTAGTATGGACTTATAAATTCGTTGTTTTGTATAGAGTTTTACATTCCTATGGTTTTTCTTCCATTACCGATCCTTCTTGCTATTTCTTTATTTGATATTCCATCTTTCTCTACAATTGATCCCAAATAACAGAAACTATCGCTCTTCTTTATGTTCACCCCATCAATATATAATTCATCTGGGTCATTTGTTAAATACTCTGTTTTTTGTTGTTTTTCAAACCCAATTTTTTAATATGTTTGACAACTGATTACACATATAATTTACATCTTCCCCATCCTGGGTTTAATTAAATTCTGATAATTATCAGATAATCGGCAAAAAGTAAGTGGTGTAGATTTCTTCTTTCTGTTAATTCGTGTCCCATTCTACTGAACACACACACACACACACATACACACACACACACATATATATATATATATATATATATATATATATATATGGTATGATAAGAAAAATAAATGCCTGGACGGGATTCGAACCCGGATCTCTGAGTCTGTACCTCAGCGTGATATCCATTACACCACCAGGTGAATCCAATTCAAACACTTATTTTTCCTATATATGTATTATATTCTCCATTATTACTAGATGCCGCGAGAACTAGGTCTTCACTGCCATCTAGTAGCTGACTATAACAAGTAAGCAAATTAAAGAGAATATTTTTACCTTATAGCAGTGACGCTTTATCGATGTTATATATATATACATACATACACACACACACACACACATACACACACACACACATTTATATATATGGTATGATAAGAAAAATAAATGCCTGGACGGGATTCGAACCCGGATCTCTGAGTCTGTACCTCAGCGTGATATCCATTACACTACCAGGTGAATCCAATTCAAACACTTATTTTTCCTATATATGTATTATATTCTCCATTATTACTAGATGTCGCGAGAACTAGGTCTTCACTGCCATCTAGTAGCTGACTATAACAAGTAAGCAAATGAAAGAGAATATTTTTACCTTATAGCAGTGACGCTTTATAGATGTTATATATATATATATATATACATACATACACACACACACACACACACACACACACACACACACACACACACACACACACACACACAGGGCTATTCAGAAAGGAGAACAGACTTCAAACATTTACTCCTTCCAAACTGCAAAAAATAAAAACACATTTCCAACGTTCCTGGAGAAAGAAAAGTCCAAATTTCAGTATTTTATGCATTCAATATGTGTTACACGACAAATAATATTAAAATGGAGGCTCATTTCTTGACACACACGAATCAGCTGGTCTCTAGTTACCACCGAATTTGCAGCTTTTCGCAGATTTTTAAGAGTATCAGGCATAGGGGGGATAAAAACACGGTCTTTTACGTAATCCCACAGATGCAAATCGCACTGGGTTACGTCTGGTGACCTGGGAGGTCAATCCAACGTCCTGTTGTGTCGCCATTTTAATACCAAATCGGGAAAGATTGGCTGCTACGAGTTATTGGTAAATCCAGAAAATTGGATAATCTTGGGTAAATTTCTGGACAAAACGCGGAAAATAAGAACAACACTCATTCATGAATAAATATATGTTATCAAAATGCAATACCATTAATTCTTAACAATTATATATAAATTAATTAATGTATAATGCTATTGTGTTGTTATTGAATTGAAATATTATTGTGTTTTCTTTATGTCATTGTAATGTTATTGCTTTTTTTGTTCTTTATTTTTCTTCACACTAGTAGCAATTATTACTTTATTGTAACGGACTGTCAACAGCACGTACGGCTTACTGCCCGTGCGACCCATATTTGTAAATAATATTGTAAATATCTTACTTTTTGTCTAATAAAGTCCTACTACTACTACAAACAAGCAACAGCGCCAATGTGCTCGTGATCAGAACTTCAAACTTTCCTCTTTCCAGGAGCGTCGGAAATTGTGTATCTATTTTATGTAGTTTGGAAGAAATAAATGTTTGAAGTCTGTTCCTGTCTGTGTTTTTAAAAATTTGTATTTTAATGTTGCGATCCACAACACCGTCTCTGCAAATACTGTAACTTATTCTTTTTACACGCTTTATATTAGCTTGACCTGTATCTATCTATGTAACGGAATCTTTCAACGCGATTTTCACCCACTTAAAATCATTGGATCGACTTGAAACTTTGTATACTTGTAAATGACCCGTGACAATACAATCATTTCATATTTTGTTCCTAAAATCCTGGCCAGAATCATCAGAAATAAAAAAAAATTGTATTTGTATCTACGTAACGGAATTTTTTAACACGATTTTCACCCACTTAGAAACATTCTACCGACTTGAAACTTTGTATACATGTAAAGGACCCGTGACATACAATGATTTCATATTTTGTTTCTAAAATCCTGGCCATAATCATCAGAAAATCAAAAAAATGAAAACTAGTATAATAGGTTGCAGACTTGTCGACATTTTAGTCAATCGTTGTAAGAGCTCAGTTGGTAGAGCAGTGAACTCTTATTGGTATATAATTTCAGTAATCCATACGTCGCTGGTTCAAATCCGGCTGCGAGTTTTTTTTTTTAGAAGAGTATTACTTTTAGCTCATACTACAATAGTATCGAATTTAAAGATATTTACATTTTTATGTCATTCTGTAAAATATTCAAACTAAAAAATAAAAAATAAATAATAGTTTTAAAAAACTAAAACAACACGCTTTATTAGGAAACCGAACTAAAAAAAATGAAAAATAATTTTAATTTCCAACACGCTTGGGATAAATAATTTTACCATCAAAAGCGTGGGGTGCTTTTATGATTTTTACAATTTCTTCTTAGAGACTTTACTTTTACCAATATCTGTTTATTATCAAATATATTAATTGATAAAGAGCACCCCGCGCTTTTGATGGTAAAATTATTTATCCCAAGCGTGTTGGAAATTAAAATATTTTTCATTTTTTTAGTTCGGTTTCCTAATAAAGCGTGTTGTTTTAGTTTTTTAAAACTATTATTTATTTTAAACAATTGTATCGCATGCATTATGCGGACCCACAACATATGACACATAATGAAAGGCGGTCTTAACTCGGTAAACATGTGGAATGGAGTTTTAAACGAGGTTATAGTGTATTTTTGAGCGACGGAATGAACATTTGTGAGGAACAATGTAAAGAATGTGTCGCTCTGACGAGAGAATAATTGTGTTGAGACAGAAACACTGACCGCACCAAGATGTGCTACATTCAAACAGTCGTATTTCGTCTGATAATTTATCCAATGTTATTTCTCTAATTACATTAAGCGATTAAGTCCAGTGATGCTGACATTAATACATTGTGTTGCACTAACATTGCTCAAGAAAGTGAAGATAACTCATGTTTGAATGAACCAAAAATTTGAAATAATGTAATTATTAATCACAAATAGGAATGAGATGCACAAAGAAATTAAACATAGGCTCAATTCTGGAAATGCGTGCTATTATGCATTACAGAGACTCTTGATGTCCCAACTCCTTTCAAGAAACGTTAAACTGAAAATATATAAACTGTTATTCTACCAGTTATATTATATGGGTGCGAAACATGGACTCTTACTTTAAGGGATGAAAGGAGATTACGAGTATTTGTGAATAAAGTTCTTAGGAAAATGCTTGGACCAAAGAGAGATGAACAGACAGGTGAATGGAGAAGACTACATAACAATGAACTACATGGTTTTTATAGAAAGCCACATATAATAAGAACAGTTACGTCTCGTAGACTGCGATGGGAGGACATGTGGCACGAATAGGTAATGAAAAACGTGCATGGAAGCTTCTTGTAGGAAAAACAGGGGGGAAAACGCCCAGTTGCTAGACCAAGAATGAGGTGGGAGAATAACATTAACCATGATTTGAGGGAAGTTGATTATACAGTTTGACTGAAAAGTATTAGCTCAGGAAAGGGAAGTATGGAGAGCTTATGTTTGTGTGGCCATGAACCTACGGGTTCGATAGTGCCAGGGAGTTAGTTAGCTATACATAAAGGGCAGTGGTTTTACTTCCCGCCCTAGGCAAGTAAATTGTAATATTACAGTATAGTTATTTATAGGTTAGCAATCCGGAAATTTAGGAAATTGAATTTTGCATCATGGCCGCCATTCTTGTAAGTACAACATAACTTAAAATATAAAATTATGGAATATTCACCTGAAAGGTCCGTCTCCTCAATTTAATTAGTTATTTAACTGTACCGCTTTCGGGACTTGTCCCATCATCGGCAGGATTCAAAACTAGTGTTTCACTGAAGATCTGGTAGAGGGGATTGCATGTATTGGGTTCGTTTTCGTTTATCAGATTGTCGTTGTTGTGAGCTACTTTCGTGATTTCCATCTCTTCGAGTACGTTTATCTTCGGTGGATTATTTTCTCTGTGCATTACTGTTAGGGTGTTTTCGATATTTAACATGCGATGTCCTTCATGGATAACGTGTTTTGCATAACTTGATTTTCCTTCTGCGTGAATAAAGTCTCGAAAATGTTCTTTAAATCTGATGTTAAATAGTCCATAATTTTATATTTTAATTTTGAATAATACCTCAACGGAACACATCATGAATCTTACAAAAGTTGACAACATAACTTACTATCGCGCAAAAAAACGCATTAATACAAGATGAGAAAGAATCTGCATTGATTGGCGAACCCACGTAATAAATGTATTTGTAATTTTTAACTTAAATTGTACATTTAATGTATTGTGGGAAGATAAAGATCTAAACAATAATTGAAGTTTTGTCCATTTGTGAAGGTAAAGGAGATGTGTTTCTTTTCAAGTGTCAACAGTCAACAGGGCCGCTGTTCCGTTTCTTCTTTTATGTCCTTCCTACATTTTGTTCCTTTTTTCTTCCTCTTCAACGTGGATTCAAGATAAAAAGAAAACTTTCCCTTTAAAAAGAAAAAAACATTTTTCCTCAATTTTTACTTTCCTTTCATCATGGACACCAAGTGATCTTCCTTTATAAGATCAAGACTGGACATTAGAGCTACAGCGAATCTCGGTGAAGTGTTTCTTTCAAACCAAGTACATTTACATCGCAAGCCCCTTTATATATATATATATATATATATATATATATATATAGTTAAGTAATGAAAATAAGTTATTACTTTTTATTCAATGGCCCAGGATGTCGTTTCGATATTTCTGGTGTTCTTTCCTGGCATTGGTGTAATTGTTCTTCTGAAGTTGGGGCACCTGCAAAGCCGTTACCCCGATGATATGATGGGTGATAAATGATAATGAAGCGCCAGGAGAGTTCTTAACCTAAATTCCAGACCATGTGCAACCACAGGAAAAATTTCCTTTAAGGAAATATTGCTATGGTTTGACCGGGAATCGAACCCGAAACCTCGTGAACTGGTCAGAAACTCTGGTCACAAGCCCATGAGACATGCCCAAAAATAAATTCTAAAAATTTAATAAAAAATGTTGGACTTGTAAAGCAAAAATGAGGATCCCATGTAGAACTTCAAAGAAGTAACCAAGACTTTATTTTCTTCTTCTTTACCTTATTTGTTTAGAAGAACTGCACGATGCTCTAAATTAGAAAGGATCAAAAAGAGTTTTAACAGAGAAAAAAATAGACATCAACCAAACAGTTATACAATTTGTAGGAAATAAACAATAAAAATTGTTTGGACACGTGAAGAGGGTGATTGAAGATAGTTTGCCAGTTAGGAGTTTGCAGTGGATTCCAAATCGGAGGAAAAGAAGAGGGAGACCCAAGAAGACATAGATAGAACGAAATATGGATTTAATGATGGACAGGGTGACTGGAAGGATAAAGATGGATGAAGGATCAGAATCAAAACTTAATATTGGAAACACAAAGATGATGTATACATTTAAATTCTGTTATAATAATAATAATAATAATAATAATAATAATAATAATAAACATAAAGTTATTGGCATATTAAATTTTATTTTATGGAGTAGGAATATAATCAAGAGGCCTAAATTATTAACATATAACACAATTGTGAAGAGTATTTTTATTATATGGTGCGGGACGTTGAAGCAAAAACACAGAAATAAATTATTAGTTACAGAAATGGACTTTTTAACAAGATCGGCAAGAATATCAAAATTACATAAAATAAAAAATAATACAATAAGAGAAATAATGAAAGTAGAAAAGGATATTGTACAAGAGATTGAAGAAATCCAACTAAGATGTTATGGACATATAATGAGAAGAAGGGGCACAGAAACAAACAAAGAAGTATTGAAATGGATACCACCTGGAAAAGGGAAACGTGGTAGACCAAAGCCAACGTGGATAAAGGGAATTCAAGACAACATGAAGAAGAGAAATGTGACAGAAGCAGACACGCAAGACCGGGAAGTGTGGAAGAAAAAAATTGTATATTTTGGTTGAGGAAACCTGTGTAAGTAACAGAAACAAACCTGAAATAAATAAAAATAACAAGTAATTAAAGTAAGTGATATTAAATCAATAATAAAATATTCGTCTTGTAAACCAAACACAAGGATCCTTTTTAGACCTTCAAAGAGGAAATGGTAACTCCAACACCTTCTCCGGAGGAGTAGGTTTTAAGTTTATGAAGTTCCGAAGTGCTTTCACGAGAAAAAACGCAGTTGGCCTAGGGAGTATAGGACTATGTCCGAAGTATCCCTAGGGATGGTGGTGGATCCAACTGTGGGAAGTAAAACCGCTGCTCTCTATGTATACTACATAGAATATATACACAAAAATATATCCAAAACATAGTGTTAATATCGGCTACATATACGAAACAAACTACTGCATTTTAAATTAGCTGAACTTTATTTGAAACAATATAAAACAATAAATACGTACTTTCCGCCATTTTATCACTGATTGGTGTCACGGCTTCCTGTAGTTTCAACTAATAAACATTGCCCATACTGTTAAGGTTAATCAATTGTTTATAATAAACGCAAATATTTCCAATAAAGATGTTATTATTTTGCTATTATTTAATATTTTCAAAACAATATCGCGCAAACAATAATGTACAATGCACGTTTGTGAAATGTTTTACAGAATATTGTATTGTATTGTAAGCCTATTTTTTTCCCTTTACAGAGATTTAGGCGCTCTCCCCCTACAGGGAAGAATTTGAACCATACTAATTTAGTTACACTTGTTTTCGTATGATGTCATTTTTGGGTGGCCCGTGGTCAGCGTTCCGCCTCATACTGACATCTAGGAAACCAAGGTAGTACTAGGACGGGAATATCTGAAATTAAAAACTTCCTATTGCTCGTTTTTAAACATTTTCCTCGCTTCTGTAAAAACCATTTCCCAACCTCGCATCGTAATATACTATTGGACATAAATATGCAAGTGGGACACGCCGCAGCGCTGCACTACAAGCCGGAAGGTCGAGGTTTCGACTACCGGTGGCGTCAGGATTTTTAAACTGACACAAACCTTCTGGCGGCACTATGGCCCTGGGGTCAACTCAGCCTCTAACGTAAATAAGTACCAGACGCTTGTTCTGGGGTAAAGACGGCCGCACGCAGGGGGTGACGACCCGGCTGACATCAAGTGCCGATTGTCCAGAAAAGTGGGAGCCCTAACCTCCTACTACCCCAACGGCCTCCTGAGGCCTATAGTGGGATACCTTTACCTTTACATATGCAAGTACACAACTTTTCTAAACGCACAACATTGTTGCTTGTTGCGCTCGCTTTATTCCTACTGTACGTTCTCGTTCAAGATTCAGAGAGACAGGATTATGTGTTTTCAATCAAGTTAAATCTAGCTTCAAGGAATATTACAAATGGAAGTTTGTAAAATTATGCCACATCCTAATACAGAGTATATACTTATGTATAATAATTAGTACACACATCGTGAGGTATTTTCGTTGTTAAAATACGGAGACGTAAGAATGGATTTTGTTGTTGAACTTTTCGTTTCCATGGTGAATAACAAAGTTATACAAGCTTTCGTTTTCACTGAGGTCCGTCACATTTAAATAAAGATCTGAAATTTGTAGGGGCGGTGGTCGGGGGTGGGTGGTTCAGTACCTTTAAAGCTGGAGCCTGTCATTCATTTTAAAAGGTTCGGATTCAATTTAAAAGAGATGTAGAGTGCAATATTCAGATTGTTCGCTTTTATTTTCGATGTGGGTTATTACTTTATTTTTAGTGCGTTCCTTACGTCAGTAAGTCAGTGACTTGCAGAAATTAAAAGTTAAAAATTTGTATTTTTATTCATGTTAAAGTTATTTGACTGGGTACTAAATTTAGATTCCAGGATATGTGACCTTGGCTATAACTGGCGTTTTTCCAGACGTTTCTCCCTCAACTGCGGAGGGCATCTTCAGTTGCGAGTGCTTGTAGGTGATGTACCTTTGTCGTAGACTCGACTGAGAGCATCACCTAGAAGCACTCGCCACTGAAGATGCCCTCCGCAGTTGACGGAGAAAAAACACCAGAAAAGAAACACCAGTTATGGTCCACGACCACATAGCCTGGAATATTTTAACATTATGGTCACCGGCCGTGGAAGCCTGCATTCCACAAATTTAAATGATTCTAAAAATTGTGGAAATTAAGTCAAAATCAATTGTGTTATTTAATTCGAAGAACTAAAGGCAGAATATGTTATATTAACTGCATAACAACTATATAGAGCATTCCATTAATAATCATCTAGGAAGCTACTTACTTTATTTTATATCATTTTAATTTTATTATATTCTATGTTTTGTTAGTTTTAGATCACATCATCATTGTATTTTGTTTAGTCTGTATTTTAATATCTTAAAATTGTAATATGTATGTAATTTTTGGTCCCGCGCCGTAGCCGAGCGGTTAAGGTAGCAAGCCTTGGCGCAGAGCTACGGGACTTGCGCTGGTTCGAGTCTCCATGGGGAAATTTTCTCATGGTATTTCGGCCAGTATGGGACCGGTGCCCACCCAGCATCGTGAGGCAATTGGGTAGCTACAGTAAGTAGCGGCTCCAGGTTGAGGAACCAGCTATAACGGCTGGGGGACTCGACATGCTAACCACATGTCACCCCTACACTGGCTGTTGATCATCTACCTCTGTGATTGACACATGTGGATGTGAAGGGCCAGCAGCCGGCTGGTAAAAGGGCAACCGCTGAAAAGTGGAAAGACCCTCAATCGGATGTAATTTTTGTATAATTCTACTATTCGCTGGTTGAGTGGAAGAGAAGGCCTTATGGCCTTAATTCTGCCAGCTAAAATAAAGCATTATTATTATTATTATTATTATTATTATTATATCTCTTACTCGTGGCGCGACAGGCCTACAAGGCACTTAGCCAACCAGCCGGCTGCTTGCGTCACATCCACATGTGTCAATCACAGATGTAGATAATCATCAGCCAGTGTAGGGGTGACATGTGATCAGCATGTCGAGTCCCCCCAGCCGTTATAGCTGATTTTTTTCAACCTGAAGCCGCTACTTATTGTAGCTACCCAAATGCCTAACGATGCTGGGTGGGCACCGGTCCTATACTGACCGAAATACCATGAGAAAATTTCTTCCCCCATGGAGACTCGAACCAGCGCAAGTCCCGTAGCTCTGCGCCAAGGCTTCCTGCCTTAACCGCTCGGCTACATATGATTGTTTTAAAAGAAGAAAAAACAACAAATTTAAAATAGGGGTCCACATTACCCGAAGTTCCTCTACTGTAGGTCTATTTAAACGAACTGGTATGGGAAACTAAGTTGCACCAATTGAAAATTTAAAACAAGTAAATATGTTGACAAAGAAGGATCTAATTTCCCTTGACGTAGCTGAAAGACACACGTGAAACATTTGACATCGGAATTAAGGAAATAGTGTGCGAGGTGGGACGTTACTTGTGCAGGTGGAGGTTTGTTTGGGCGAACAACTTGGTTAAATATGCAGAAGCATTTTGTATCCCAAAGAGCTATGCATAATTTATGTTAGAGTCACTCACCACCGTAGACATCGCAGCGAAGGGCGAGATCTGCCCCTTCAGAATAAGGGCCCGACCACCGATGTCCTCTCTACACCTTCCTCGTCTACTATCACCAAACGCTCGGGTGGCACTGAAACAAAACAACAAAACGTTTACAACGAATTCACAAACATTCTTTCATATTGTTACTATCCAGGCAGACAAAAATCACGTGGTATATCCATCCATAGTAATTCTGGCCGAAAGCAGGTCCTTACTGCAATCATAGCATTTGCATGCTATGCTTGCAGCTTTACTAGGAATTGTAGATGTGGTAGCTTCCCGTTGCTTTCCACACCGGTGAAGGAGATGATGATGATGGCCATATGATTACGGGGACCGTTTCGGCCTTGAAGTTTTCCTGTCATTTGTCTTACAGGCGAGGAAAAACCCCGATAAAAACCTCATCTAGAAAAACTGCCCCGACCGGGGATCGAACCTGGGCGTGACAAGGCAGCACGCTACCTCGAGACCACAGCGGTGGACTACGTGGTATATAGTAGAGTTAAAAATAAGACAAAGTTAAAAAAGTTTTGGAAGGAAATCAAGGCACAAGACATCGAAAAAAAATTATTTCCTGTAGTTTTTCAAATCATATAGATATACTGTAGTGCTCTTCCCTTAATTAGTAAGATTATATTGCTGGTTTCACAGTGTTTGTATTACCTTCATTTCTTTAAACTTTCACTTCCTTTATTAACATTTTCATTTAAAATGGAAACAAAATTCTTACACCTTTAAATTTTAATTGAGAACTTTATTTGCTGATTACATAATATATAATGGATCTACTTGCATTTTGGGTTCAGCTGGAATTTCTAGAAGATATGAAATAAGAAACAAAAGATGAATTCTGTTAATATTATATTATACAGTTCGAAGCTTTTTCTATATTCTGTGATATCAAACTATAATGCATTTTTGTCAGAATTGATTTGTATGACGAAAAAGAATGCTGCACATCACACGATGTTATACGTTTATCGCTCTATGTTGATGTAAGTGAGAATATGTTGGCCTTACTTGCAAGAACTCTACTAATTTCTGAAAGTGTGAAATAAGACATTCTTCCAGCAGTGCTTCTAGCTTAGCAGGGACAGTCTATCCTACATTTCAAATGCTATACTCACAAAGTTAGGACTGCACTTAGGTAGCAAGAGAAACTGGCTGCTACCCGACTAGAGAAGGGTAGGTAGTTATTATTCTAACATTGTTGTTCTATTTATTAGTCTTGGTTCATGTTCTTGTTCTGGGGATCGAGTTTCGGACAAAAGCTTCCATCTAAGTGGGTCATTCATGTCTTCTCATCCAATTCGTTATTTTTATCAAATCCATCCAACAAGTTCAGGATGGGATACAGAGGAATTTTTACTTGTTTACTGTATTATATTGTCAAACATTTCAGAATTACAGTTTTCAGATACATTTTTAACGAATTCTAGAACATTTGTAGTAAAAATACAGAATTTGAAAGTTGAAAAATATGAAGGCGTATGAAATTTTCATTAAAATATGAACATTTTGCCAAAATATTACGATTATGAAATTTTTTGTTGGTGTTATTTGATTCTGCACATCATAAAATGTAAAGATACTTCGTCTCAGTGTTCTGTGACTAATAGTTTAAAACTTGAAATTTCATATAATTCCTCGCTCTAATCACCATCATTATCTTAAGGCGCGACAACTTCAAATGTTAAAATTTTGGCATCTCAACAATCCTCCTTCATTCCAATCTTGTCTCTTGCCTAATTCAAGTTACTCACTTTCATTTTCTTTAGATCGTTCATTGTGTCATCCTCCCATGTGACCTTCGGTCTTCCATTACTCTGCCTCCTACAGGTTTCCATTTATAGAGTTTCTTGACCAGTTTCTGATCATCCATTCTTATCAAATGTCCCAGCCAACTAATTCTGAGAGATATTTATATGGTTTACTACGATATGGCTGATGTGTGGTATTAATTTGTTTATCTCGTTATTTGATTTGAGGTCGCCAACAGTTGTCCTTTCCTCTATTTGGTCCAAATATTCTTGCTTTAAACTTTTCCTTTAAATTAATCGTTTTATTGTTGTGCTTTAGGACCCAAGTTTCACTAGCATTTGTTAACGACTCTGGTCTAATGAATGTTTTATAATACCTTATTTTTACTAGTTTCGTGATATTAATTTTGCTTTTAAATAAGGTTCTAGTTTCAATATTCTCATATCCCTTTACCAATCTTTTTACCCAATCTTTTCCTTCATTTCCCTCGTCTAATGCATTATGTTCGTTTACTTTGGTACCTAAGTTTTTAAATGATTCTAACTGCGTAAATTTTTATGTCATCAATTTGTAGATTTTTCCGATTTTCTGTGGCTTTACTTATGACAATATAGTTGCAAAATTGTTATACTTTATTTTGTTTCACCCTATGCCTATCCTCCTTGAGCTTGTATTATTAATATTTGACTTCATACTTTTTTTCTGGCTCAATATGAGAGGCAACGCAGAGAGGCTTGGAATAAATTTTTAGTCTTGCAGTGTTTCGCAAGGGGAACCTGTTGCGAGATGTCAAGAAGTGCTCCAAGTTTCCCCGATATTTGTTCAGTTTGTTTGTTTCTCTTATTACTACTCTACAGACTTTCTTCTTCTTCTCCTTTTCCAATACAAAAACTTTACATACCCAAGTTTGAACTTTCCGTCTCTGGTCAACGGCGTACTTCACTGGAGATACCGAGCTAAGAACCAGAGTGATTCGTAAGTCGGTTTGTTTCTTAGATTGGCTCCGCGTAGAGATACTAAAGCCCAACACGCAAACACTATTCAGTAACACTAAGAAATTGGGACTGGATGTAAATAACAATAAAACTAAATATATGGTAACATATAGAAATACATTAGATAATGGAAATGGACAGCTAATGAAAAATGAGAGAAATTTTGAGGAAGTAGCTTTTTTTGAGGAGTTGGGACAAGTGTCCCTGTAATGCATAATATAATGTATTTCCAAAATTTCTTCTTCTTATTATTATTCATAATTTGTAGGATTTTCATCCTGTTTATTTCCAAAATCACTCCTCGGAGGAAGACGTATTGGATGTGCATGCACTGTCTATTCATCACGTGGCTGGTCTTCCTCTTGTTCTTCTCCCGTCCATTCGTCTATCTCCTTTAGGTATTTTTGTCAAGTAGGTTGTCTTCCATTCTTTCTATATGACCTTTCCAGTAGTTTCGTCTATCTATAATAAATTTGGTTATGTCTTGAATATGAGATTTGTCCCTAATTCCTGTGTTGTGTACCTTATCAAATAAATAATGTTTTCCCTTGAATAGTTCTTAAGATCTTTATTTCACATGTCGTATTATTTGTTTAGTTTTTGTTGCATGAGCACTAGTTTCTGCTCCATATACGATGACTGTCGAACTATTGACATATGTTTGTTGCGCCAAATTAAATCTTTCATATATCCTGATAGTCCACCGCTGTGGTCTCAAGGTAGCGTGCTGCCTCGTCACGCAGCGGGACCGGGTTCAATTCTCGGTCGAGACAGGCTCTTGGGTGAGGTTTTGTTTCAATTTCTTTGCTCACCTATAAGACAAATGTCAGGAAGCTTAGGGACCCAAAGGTCCCCGAAAATCATCCGGCCATCATTATCATTACCATCATCATCCTTCACCGGTGTGGAAAGCAACGGCAAGCTACCACACATATAATTCCCTAGTGAAGCTGCAAAGCATAGCATGAAAATGCTACGATTGCAGTGAAAGACGTGCCTTCGGGCAGAATTACTATGGATGGCTGGATGGATATATCCTGATATTTGTACTGCTTTATCAGTTTGTTTCTTTACTTCCTCTGTTAAATTTTTAGTGTTTGTTATTAATACACCTAAATAATTAAATTCTGATACTTGTTTTATAATTTTTCTTTCCACTTCTAATTTTCATCTTACAGGTTATTTTGATATTGCCAACCATAAATTAATCAAAACATACCACCACGTTTGGTTTATAAAGTTATTTTTTGTCTTGTGTTCAAAGATTCCATTCGATATGTTAAACAGACGATGACGTTATTTCAGAATCTGAAGATAATTTACAAAGATCTTTACATCATTTAATACAAATGCCAGAAAATACAAAATGGAATTTAATACGAATATGACGAGATAAAAATCATTACTGCACATTGTTTTATACAAATAAAATAGGTTATTTTCTACATAAAATATTTAGATACAATGGAACAGGAGTAAAAGTTTAGGAAACACCTTGTGTGAAATTTCACGCTTTCCAGTTGCGATCCTTGGGACTGCCAGCCTGACATAATAAGTAAAACATGGTGACGCCAGGGACTGGCCAGTGATTGATGGCTTCATGCCTTATTTACATCAGAGCACGTTACTGCTATCAGACAACCAACAACTTCTGCTATTGTTGTACCCAACTAACTTAGTAAATTACTCACGGTCTCTGGTCAAAAAATCCACTTTCATTTTATCTAAATGATTTCCTGAGTTTACTAAATACATTTACTAAATTTGTTAAAACATTTAAAAAGAATGGAAAAGCGAAGATATAAAGAAAATAGTCCACGTTTCTACTCATACGTCATTAACATAAGCTCTCCATGCATCCCTATCCTGAGCAAATGTTTTCCAATCATTCCCTGTATAATCTACTTCCTTCAAATCATGATTAATGTTATATGTTCTCCCACCTCATTTTTGGTCTACCAACTGCGCGTTTTCCCTCTGGTTTTCCTAAAAGAACATACTTCTTATTATTGATTTATAAACATGAATTTAAATTCTCAGAATATCTGTTTATCCCACAAAATTCCACTCAACATTGCTTTTGCAGATCCACCATTAACTATTTTTTGGTTATTTCCAAATTATAGTTTTATCTGTTTATGAATTTCCTCCGTTTAATTTCTTACTCCTGGTACTTGCCATGTTCCAATTAGCAGAGTTCTTTCCCGTACCTTGATTCGTCTTCCTTTTATTCTGACTGGTTTTTCTCTATTAAGTTTCTTAGCGTGGTATTTTTTATGGGAGGGAGCTGGTCAACCGCAGCAACCCCCAACCTGGAGGACCAGATTTTTTTTTCAGGTGTCCATTCTTAGATGAGTTGCTTTCACTAATGCTAGGAGGCTGATATGCCCTTAGTGAAAATGAAAAACTCAGTAATGAGGTAGAAAATGAAGATTGAAGAAACTATTTTAGATTATATTAAAACTCAGCAATTAAGATGGTACGGACATGTCCAGCGAATGGAAGAGGATCGGCTACCAAAATGTGTTTTGGAATGGAAACCTGAGGGAAGACGAAGCAGAGGAAGACATAAAACCTCCTGGAGTCAGGGAATATATTTATACATGAAGGAGAAACATCTACAACCAGGAGATGGATGGACCGACAAAATTGACTATTGGGAATCGGACGATGTCAAAGACATTAATCAACCGATGATCTATCTATCGTTTCTCAGTGGAAGAATGGGTCTTTATATACTATAGTGTGGTATCTAACTATTAGACGTGATAGAATTTTCAATTAACTTAGATATTGCTTCGGTTGAGTTATGGCAGAGGTGTTGATTAGAGCCAGGAGTGGTTCGCGTGTCCCTGGCACAAGATTAGCGACATTGTTAGGTAGCAGAGCGTGACTTAACATCGCAGCAGCGGGAGGCGGTTTGTGATGAGAGAGTTAACCACCAGCCTAGTTTATCATAACACACACAGACAGTAGGATCCCGGAACAATCTGTCAACAGTTTTACTTACCGACATATTTTTAACACTAACTGTACATTCCTATAACTTTTAAGTATAAATACACCATTATTAAGATAAGAGTATAAGTAATGCCACAAGCTATTTCCAATCTATCTAGAGAATTTGGAATTCAAGAGTGGCATTTGTTAGGACTATTTAACGAATAAAATTAAGCTGTTTACTCACAAATCATTATTTAAATATAGTTATTTTAAAATATTTATATCTTATACTTCATGTAAGCGGCGATGTTTGAAAACAAATGAGAAATGTTTGGATGTTTTGTTTGTTCTTCCACTGCAACTTAGTCATATTATTTATTGCCAAATAGGATCGCAATATTGTAAGAATGCAAACTGCGTATTATAATCAACATCATTGGTTATTAATTATTGTTTTTAGGAAAAAAAACTCTGCAAAACTATTATTTAAAAAATACAATTATTCAAAACATAATTATAAAATGTGTAGTTCGAAGGAATATGTTCATTATTTGCTATATTCAACGTATTTCTTGGAGAGTCAGTCACTGCAAAATAATGCTCTGACCTATTCAGAATATCAAAAAGGTGCAACTTTCCTTATTTTGATAAACAGAATTCGATAAAGCGAGGTGAAACACGACTGTCATTGGTTGTAAAACAAAATTCATCGAAACGTGATTGGTCATTGACTCCCATTTAGGGCATGAGTTAAACAGTCATTTCTGGTACATAGTTTTCACTCCATGGTGTCTTTACCTTGTCGTGATGGAGTGGTTTGCGAGCTTAAATGACTCCTAGAGCTATGTCGGCGGTAGCACTGCTGCCCAAAGAGTTACCCATACCGGACGAAAACGTTAAGTTAGACGAAAAAAATACCTTGGCCGAAAGAGTGACGATCTTTCACCATAAAAATACAACCATCAAGTTCCCTCTACAACCTCCAGAAGTTAATCATCATCATCCTTCACGTATCAGGTGTCCCGATGTACACATCTGTTCAGCCTAGAGATTTCTTTGTCTTCCTACCGATCTTCGTCCTCCAGGATTATACATCAGCGCCTTTTTGGTATCATATACTAGTCATAAAATAAGTTAAACTATACCTTCTTAGATAAGATCCGTCGTCTTCAACTTATAAAAGATGTATTCTTTATGCCTGTAGGCCTTTCAGAACATCCGTTCCATCTTCAGCAGTCCCTCTTCGCTACAACATCCAGTATGATGGTTGACTTGTCACGACAACACCACATTAGGACTAGCAGCATCAACCATCATACTGGATGTTGTAGCGAATAGGGACCTGCTGAAGATGGAACGGATATTCTGAAAGGCCTACAGGCATAAAGAATATATATTTTATAAGTTGAGGACGACGAATCTTATCTAAGAAGGTATATTTTAACTTATTTTTTTTACGATTCTCCACCCCAACGGTTTTAACAATGAATTTTATTAGTATTGGCTGTACTTACTCATTCTTTGCAGATGTTCTATCCAATTGTCCTTGTTCTTCTATTTGTTGAAGAAGTGGTTGTACTTTTAGTTCCTCTCCAATATTCTCATTTCTAATATGTTCTTCTCTTGTACAACTTTTCACAGCCCGTAGGAAGCTCATTTCCGCTGCCTGAATTTCCCTTCAGGACGCAGACCTCACTTCCATACATCGCCACTGGTAGCGGCATCGTTGAGTAAAATCTTAGCTGCGTCTCCTTTCTTACTTTGTTCCTCAGTGTTCGTCTGATTGTTCCACAAATGTGTTGAAATTTCTGCATTTTCTTATTTATATCTTGTTCTTCTTCATAAGTTATATCGCAGCCAAATACTGGAAGTGTGAAACCTGTTCCAACACTTTATCTTCTATTACTATTTTTGTTCTCACTGGGTGCTTTCCATGGAAACGCCATTACTTTAGTTTTAATTTTGAAATTATCATATTCCCAGAAGTTTGTAATAGTAATGATGTATCACCCTGTATAAATGATTTTCAATATTCACATAAGCTTATTGTGTCTTTATGTTTGGTGTTGGAGCCGAAAACTATTGTCACTCATGATAAAGGTAAGTGATTTATAGAGTATTCTCGACTCACTCTGAATGCTGCATATATAAAATTACAAAACCGAGGTAATAAAAAAAACCTTCCTTGTAGACTTACCCTCACCCCCTCAAGAGGGCGGAACTGGAGGCTTGAATTCCATCCAATAGAAGCATTATGTTAATAATATACAAGGAAACACGCTACCAAATATATGCAATACAGACCGCCAAACCATTACATAGACTCTGAGTATATAAATACGTGTGGAGGCATTTTTCTCGTGTGACGCAGGTAATATTGGAATCCCCTACATTACCTTACCAAGTACTGCAGATTATTTAACAATAGCAGACACAGCTAGCCAGGATTTTATTTAAAGACGCTTCTTATTATCTTAGACTTAACTAACTCACTGACACTATCGAACCTGTAGGTTCATGGCCGCGCGGACAACCATATCCTGAGCTAATATTTTCCAATCATCCCCTATATAATCTAATTCCCTCAAATCATGTATAATGTTATTCTCCCACCTCATTCTTGATCTACCAACTGGGCCACTTTCCCTCTGGCTTTCCTACAAGAAACTTCCATGCACCCTACGTGACACATGTCCTGCCCAACACAGTTCATGATACTTAACTGTTCTTATTATATCTGGCTTCCTATACATATCTTTTAGCTCACTATTTATGTAGTCTTCTCCATTCACATGTCTGTTCAACTCTTTTTGACCCAAAAAAATTCCTAAGAACTTTATTCTCAAACACTGTAATCTTCTTTCCTCCCTTAAAATAAGAGTCCATGTTTCGTATCCATATAATATATTGCTAGACTATAAAATCGGACTTTATGTTTGGCAATACAACCCTATAAGGTACACTGTCTTAATTTACTTATCTACTATTATAACAATCGGTGACGTAGTTAGTAGGCAACAAAACCTGTACTTCATTTTCTAACAAAACACAAAACTCGCTATCAAAAAATAAAACACAGGTCCAACAAAATTTAAAATTCACTTTAATGATGATTTCTATAAGTAAGCCTACATATATAAGCTTTCCTTGACTTTTCTGGAAGTACGTTAATAGTTGGATCTTGGACTGCTTTTAAAATGTTTTCTTGATGAACCGTGAAAATCACTTTCACCGCTCATTTTTACTTTAAATTCACATAAGACACTAGCACCTAAAACTGCAGAATATAACAGTGTTTGTTGATTTATCATGTATTTTTTCTCCAAAGCCCACCTGACTCTTTCTGTAAACATGTCGTTTCCGCAATAAATAAATAAATATATAGAAAAATACTCTCAACGTAGATAAAATACTGTAAACAACACGCTATAAAATTAGTTTAAGTAACTAGTCGTTTAAATAACAATACATACATAAATACATACGTTCTGCCCAAGAGCAGGTCTTTCACTGCAAACTCAGCATTCTCCACTCTTTTCTTAACTCAGCTTTCCTTAATTTGTATCCGCATACAAACCATTTATTTTAATATTGTCTATCATCTGATTTTTTTCTGCACCTTTCTTTCCGTTGACCATTCCTTCTAGGACATCCGTCAGCAGGCAGTTTCTTCTTAGCCAGTGGCCAATCCAGTTTCTTTTCTTCTTTATGAGTTCCAGCATCGTTCTTCCTTTACCCACTCTGTCTAGCACATCTTTATTTCTTATTTTGTCTGTCCATTTCATACGTTCCATCCTTCTCCGTATCCACATCTCAGAAGCTTCCAGTCGCTTTTCCTCATTCCGTCGTAATGTCCAAATCTCTGCACCACACAATGCTACACTCCACATAAAGCACTTCACTAGCCTCTTCCGTAATTATTTTGCCAAATGTCCGAAGAAAATGCTTATCTTCTTGTTGAAAGCTTCTTTTGCCATTGCTATCCTCTGCTTTACTTCTTGACTGCAGTTCATGTTACTACTGATAGTACAACCCAAGTATTTGAAGCTCTCCACTTGCTCAATGGCCTCATCTTTAATCCTCATGTTTATCTTCCTTGGTTTCCTTCCTATAATCACGGTCTTCGTCTTATTTATATTTATCTTCATCCCATAATCCTCGCACTTGTCATTTAGCTCCATCAGCATGTTCCTCAGTGTCATTGCATCTTCTGCTAGCAAAGCCATATCATCATCATCATCAACAAGGATTAAGCCCAATGGCCTGTTCCGATCTCATTATAGGTCGAATTGATCCTAACATCTCTTCAATGGTCTTCCCAACAATCTTCTACCTTTTGGTTTATAATTAGACATTCTTCTTGGTATGCGCTGTTCATTCATTCGTAATACGTGCTGAATATTAGCATTTTGATTGTATTTTATTCTTTCACAGAGATTAAATATATTAAGTTCTGTTCTTATATCTTCGTTTTTCTTTTTATCGGTCCTTTGGTATCCTGCTATTGCTCTCAACATCTTCATTTCAGCAGCCTCTATTTGTTTACTATCTGCCTTTGTTAAATGTCCAGGTTTCACAACCATAGATAAGAGATGGAACTGGCAATAATTTGTAAAATTTTAAAATAGTTTATTTTCTAGTTTTCTTTCTTCTGCTAGCAAAGACATATCGGCGAAACTTATGCATACGTAACTATATTCTTTAAATATAAACAGTACAAAATGAATGAGTATAAATTTGTATTGAATTATAAAATAGAGTAATAAAACTGTTACGCACGACTTTGTTTTCACTGCGATCAGACACATTTAAATAATGAAATGAGTGCTTTTGCAATATAAGAGTTAATACTTCAGTATCAATTTTAAATTTGCAAACTTGAAATTAAATTCAATTATTATAAATGGGTAGCTAAACCACAACAATTCAGCTTTTTTTTACTTGTCATGGCCATCTGTTACAGTGAAATCAGTGAATCAAATAACATGACATTATATCACCTTAGGCAACGCATATTGAATTCAATTTTTTATTTCTATTCATTTGCAATCGTTTGAATTGCATATGGTCATGCATTTTTTGAAAAGTCAACACAAGATACAATCTTTATGTACTCTGAATTCTATAAACTTGTAATTTTCCGACATAGTGTGGATTCGAACTCGCAACTTTCGACTGCAATGGCGAAGTATTAATCAACCAATTTCATGCACTGGTTAAATAAAATTTTGAGAAATAACTAACTGGCTCTATCGAACCCATAGGTTCACGGCCGCGCGGATATTAGCTTTCCATACATCCCTATCTTGAGCTAATGTTTTCCAATCTTCCTCTGTATAATCTACTTCCCCCAAATCATGGATGATGTTATTCTCCCACCTCATTCTTGATCTACCAACTGGTCGTTTTTCCTCTGGTTTTCCAAAAAGAAGCTTCAATGCACTTCTTTCATCCTCCATACGTGCCACATGTCCTGCCAATCGCAGCCTACGATACTTAACTGTACACATTATATCTGGCATCCTATAATATCATATAGCTCACTATTATGTTGTTTTCCTCTCCATTCACTTGTCTGTTCATCTCTTTTCGGACCAAACATTTTCGTAAGACCTTTATTCTCATATACTCGCAATGGGCCTATTCTTTCCTCCCTTAAAGTAAGAGTCCATGTTTCGCATAATAATAATTTTATATATTTTTAGTCTAACGTTTTTTGAAAGGAGTTGGGACGACAAGAGTCCCTGTAATGCATAATAGCACGCATTTCCAGAATTGAGCCTATGTTTAATTTATTTGTGCATCTCATTTCTATTTGTGATTATTGTTCCTAGATACTTTAAATCAGCCACTTCTTCAAAATTCCCTTAATTTGTCATGAGTTACAAAACGCATTTCTATGTGTGAACATATATTTAGTTTTATTGATGTTTACTTTCAGTCCCAATTTCTTAGTGTGACTTAATAGTGTGGGCGTGTTGGCCTTTGGTATCTCCTCGCTATCGGCCAGTAGTACTACATCATCAGCATAAACTAACAGCTTATTAATACCATTGAGTTGTAAACTTTCTTCACCTCCAAAGATTTAAGGCATGCTCTAGTACAAAATTAAATAGTAGAGGAGATAGTGCATCTCCTTGTTTTAAACCATTGTGGATTTCAAAAGTATCCGAAAATTGTTTGCCTACACATACCCTACTCTTTGTGCCATTTAGAGACATTCTAACTAACTTTTTAGGTATGTCGAACTCTAGCAGGATACTATATAAATTCTTCCACTTAATTGAATGGGTATGTATTTTTGAATTCTACGATAGGTGATGTACAGTGCCATTATATTCCCATTTCTTTTCTAAAATCTGTCTTATGCTAAAAATCTGATTTGTTGTAGATCTATGTCTTCTAAATCCATATTGAAGATCGCGTAGCATTTATCATCAATCATATGTATTCTATTTTAATTCTACTTGATATTATTATTACGTAACAAGGGTTTACTCATTATATCAAGAGAGGAAACAATAATATCCAAACTTAAAACATTCTTAATATGAAATTATGGAATATTCACCTGAAAGGTCCGTCTCCTCAACTTAATTAATCATTTAACTGTAGCGCTTTCGGGACTTGTCACATCATCGGCAGGATTCAAAACTGGTGTTTCACTGAAGATCTGGTAGAGGGGGTTGCATGTATTGGGTTTGTTTTTCGTTCATCAGGCTGTCGTTGTGAGCTGCTTTCATGATTTCCATCTCTTCGAGTACGTTTATCTTCGCTGGATTATTTTGTCTGTGCATTACTGTTAGGGTGTTTTCAATATTTAACATGCGATGTCCTTCATGGATAACGTGTTTTGCATAGCTTGATTTCCCTTCTGCGTGAATGAAGTCTGGAAAATGTTCTTTGAATCTGATGTTAAAACTCAACATTTTCGAGACATCATTCAAGCAGAAGGGAAATCAAGCTATGCAAAACACGTTATCCATGAAGGACATCGCATGTTAAATATTGAACACACCCTAACAGTAATGCACAGAGAAAATAATCCAGCGAAGATAAACGTACTCGAAGAGATGGAAATGTGAAAGCAGCTCACAACAACGACAGGCTGATAAACGAAAACGAACCCAATACATGCAACCCCTCTACCAGATCTTCAGTGAAACAGCCAGTTTTGAATCCTGCCGATGATGGGACAAGTCCCGAAAGCGCTACAGTTAATAATTAATTAAGTTGAGGAGACGGACCTTTCATGTGAATATTCTATAATTTATATTAATTTTGAATAAACCTCAACGGAACACACATGAATCTTATAAAACTTAAAACATTCTATTAGATGCGAGGAAAACATCTACGAGTAGTATGTCCTAAAGTTTGTTCTTTTATTATAGTTTTATTCGGTTCAGAAAAAAAGCTTAAATACTGTTATACGACAATTTGAACAAAAACAACGGAATGTTTCTTGTTTTTTTTAAGTGATCCAGCTACGAACAAGTTGCACGTTATGTCAACTGGAACGTAATGTCAACGTAGTGCGGTCATTTTGTTGTACAAAATAATAATGAAAATGAGAATTAAAACGTTGTTTCCTTCTAAAAGCTAAGCTGAACTTAATACTGGAAAACATTCTCTCTTCTCAAAGCGTTTCTCAGTAATGAAACGATATTTTCATCTAATCTTAACATCGCTGTAAACTCCTGTCCCTATTTAAGCTCAGTACACAATGGTGCGATGTAATGTACCACAGCACGAGACTCATTTAAACGCAGCAATCATTCGAGATTAGTTTACCACATCCAATCGATGAATACAGCTTTTCCTATAGAGCAATAATCACTTTTTTAACTCATAATTTTTGTTTGATAAAGGCCAATACAGCACAATATTGAGTAACACTAGAAATTGGGACTGGAAGTAAATATCAATAAAATTAAATATATGGTCACACATAGAAATAAATATATAATGGAAATGGACAGCTAATGACAAATGAGGGAAATTTTGAAGAAGTGGCTGAATTCAAATACCTAGGAACAATAATCACAAATAGGAATGAGATGCACAAAGAAATTAAACATCGGCTCAATTCTGGAAATGCGTGCTATTATGCATTGCAGAGACTCTTGATGTCCCAACTCCTTTCAAAAAACGTTACACTGAAAAATATATAAAACTGTTATTCTACCAGTTATATTATATGGGTGCGAAACATGGACTCTTACTTTAAGGGAGGAAAGGAGATTACGAATATTGGAGAATAAAGTTCTTAGCAAAATTTTAGGACCAAAGAGAGATGAATAGACAGGTGAATGGAGAAGACTACATAACAGTGAACTACAAGGTCTTTAAAAGAAGCCAGATATAATAAGAACAGTTAAGTATCGTAGATTGCGATAGGCAGGACATGTGGCACGAATGGAGAATGAAAGGCGTGAATGGAAGCTTCTTGTAGTAAAAACAGAGGGAATACGCCCAGTTGAGAGACCATTAACCATGTTTTCAGGGAAGTAGATTTTACAGAGAATTATTGGAGAACATTAACTCAGTATCGGGGTGTATGCAGAGCTTATGTCCGCTCGGCCATGAACCTACGGGTTTAATAGTGCCAGTGAGGTAGTTACTTATTGTAGTCTAATTTTTGTAGGTGTAATATTAAATTAATTTTTACCTATATTAACTCGCCATTGCTCTTTAATTTAAATACATTCACATTATTTTATGTAATTTTATTTAAGCTGAACGACTGGCGAATTTCAATTTTTCTTTGTTTTCATCTGATTGTTTAGAAATTCTTACCACATACACTATGTGCTTATAGATATGTTTATGTGAAATTTGGTGTTTATAAGTAGAATAGTTTCAGAACTATGATGTTTTAAAACTATTTTTATACATTTTGTAAAAACAAATGCTCCTTACGATGCATTTTTAAATATTATCCCAATAAATTTGATATTCAGAGTCTTTATGATTGCACTAAACACATTTGCTATGCAAAAAAAAATAATAATAATAAAGGGCGCTTACTGCTTACTTTAATTTTTTTAAATTATCCACTCTCATGCATTTCCATCTCAATTTAAAAGAACACACGTGTCTTAGACGAGTAACTGCATAGCACATTGGAATTAGCATACATTGCGGAATCTAACCACAAAATTTCACTTTCATGGCTTAAAAAGTGCATCGTAAGGAGCATTTTAAGTTTTGGAAAAAGTCAAGACAAATGGAAACAGAAAAAAAAACACATATTAAAGTTTAGGTAGTAATGCTGACAAGGGATGTAAACTCTTACGTCACGGACTCAGTTTTGCTCCTACAATAAAAACAATTACAAGAAAATGATCCTAAAGAATCATAGTTACAATAACTATGTTTTATATTTGTTTTGTAGTAGTAGTAGTAGTAGGACTTTATTAGACAAAAAGTAAGACAATATTATTTACAAATATGGGTCGCACGGACAGTAAGCCGTACATGCTGTTGACAGTCCGTTACAATTGCCAATCCAAATTTTTTCGTTGAATTGTCTGACTCGTTGGCAGAAATAAAAGATAGGTTTCCGGAAGCGGGGATAATAATTTTAGGGGACTTTAACTGTAGGATTGGGGAGGAAAATATCACTATAAAATCAGATGATAATGAAACACGAGGTGAGGGTAGGAGAAGCAAACATAAGATTATAAATTCAGAGGAAACCAATTGTTAGCTTTTTGCGATGCATTTGAACTTGAAATTTTGAATGGGAAATATGGGGAAGATAAAAATGGAGAACTGACATTTATTAATAAAATGAGAATAGAGGTTGTGTAATCGGTTATCAACATGCACACAAGACATGATTCCAGTCCTAAGTAATTTCTGTATAGTTTCCAGAATCGAATCTCACCACTTCCCAAACAAACTTATTGTTTTGTAAGCAATAACGTGTTTATGTTATTAAAACAGAAGAAAACGAACAAATACAAATTACTTCAACGTGTGTATAAATAAGCAATATACCTTATAATAACTGTTATGCAAGAATATTTCGTTTACACTGCGGTCCGCCACATTTAAATATCTGACATGAGAAATTAGTGTTTAGTCAATTTAAGGGTTTAAGCTAACAAATATCGTAATAGTATATTACAATGCGGTTTGGAAGTGGAGTTTAGAGAAGTGAGGAAAATGTTTAAAAGCCGAGCGATAGCCAGTTTTTTAATTTCCGAAATCCTGTAAAACACTAAAGAAATGTGCGTTGTGCACCATTTTCTGCAGGATGTTGTTTTCAAAATAATAAATAATAGTAAAATAGTAAGATCTTTGTTGGACACATTTGCGTTCATTATAAACAACTAACTAACGTTAACAGACTGGCCAATGTTGTTTATACGTTAAATATCGAAAATAATTTAGCTGAAACTACAGCAGGTCATGATACCAATCGGTCATAAAATGGCGGCAGGTACGTATTTATTGTTTCATATTGTTTCAAATAAAGTTCAGTTTATTTAAAATGCAGTTATTTGTTTCGTATAATGTAGATTAATATATTTTAAAAATCTTGAATATATATTAACAGTGCCTATTGAATATATTTTTGTATATATATGATACATTGTACGTAATATACATAAAGGACGGTGGTTTTACTTTCCACACTAGGTAGGTAATTGTAATATTACAGTACAGTTATTTCGGTTGGCAACCCCGAAATTTAGAAAATTGAACTTTCGATGATGGTCGCCATTGCTGTAAGTACGACAATACGCACTATCGCGCAAAAATACCGTAAAATCAAACATTTTGCTGTTAAATTATGCGTTTAAAAATCATAAGCATTTTTTATTGAACAGCTCCCTTTAATAACAAGAAATTTAAGTAATTAAAGAGACTTTTATTGCATTTCAAATAACGAAGAAAACTTTAATAAATATTCATAAATAAGTTTATGGAAAGGCTATAAGGCAGAGAGTGTAAACACCACAGCATCTGATGACCACATACATTAACATGCAATCGTGGATCGCACGCAGTTAAACTTGCAGAGTTTCATATCCCGAATATAAACTAACTTTTAATGTCTTAATCTAAAATTTTATAACACTGGATTAAGAGATATTAAACTTAAGCTAATTCCATGTAATGAATACAAACACGTTCTCTGATCCCTGTAGGCGTGGCTCCTCATCTCAACCAACCTTTCTTTTAATACAACACGAAGTAACATTAAGTAGTTTATTTAATAATCAAGATATTTGGTCTCTCTATTCTTACCTCCACGGTATCTTTACCTTATCGTGGAGGAGTGGCTTGCGTGCTTAAATGATCCCGCGAGCTATGCCGGCGGTAGCATTGCTGCCGATAGGGTTACCCATGCCGGACTGGTCGAAGGTGATAAGCCAGACGAAAAAAGTATCTTGGTCGAAGGAGTGACGATCTTTCACCGTAAAAATACAACCGTCAAGAAATGCGGACATGGGTTCAACTGGGGTAAAATTTTCCGGAGGTCATTGGCATCTTTTAAAAGAAATCTAAATTTATATTTGCTCTAAACTCGACTTCATTATTACCCAGTGTAAGGTACATATATTAATTGGTGTTTCCCGTATAATGTATCATATTTATATTATTATTATTATTATTATTATCGTATCATTATTGTTATTACCCTATAAAATGTTGTTTGTACATGACATTTACATTGCTATATTTAATGTATCTTTAACTGTTTATAATTAGTATAGTGTATATATATACATTTGTCAAATATTTATTTGTATTTGTGCTGGTTGAGTGGAAGAGAAGGCCTTATGGCCTTAACTCTGCCAGAATAAATAAAGTATTATTATCATTATTATTATTATTATTATTATAGTCCCCCATTCGGTTCTCCGGGCGGGGACAACTTCAGGGAACCCATGCCAATGATTTGAGGGAAGTAGACTACCCAGGGAATGATTCGAAAACATTAGCTCAGGATAGGGATATATGGAGAGCTTATGTCCGGGCGGCCATGAACCTACGGGTTCGATAGTGCCAGTGAGTAAGTAAGTAAGTTATGTTTCAAGGCTTCTGAGCTTCATCTTCAGCGATTATAGACTTGATTTATCTCAAGTTGTCGGCCATGATTCTTGACTCCTTGAGAAAAATCAGTCTGTAATCGCTGAAGATGGAGCTCAGAAGTCCTGAAACACATGTTCAACAAAGAAAAACATAAGAGGTAAGAACACACAGACCCAATATCTTAGTTATAATTTTTTTTATTTAATATTCAACGCGCTTTAACAATTCAACCTAATTCGTATTAAATTCAATTTGGGCGCGAAAAGGTCGATATATTTTACTCTAAGATCCATTGTTTCAGGCTTGAGGTTCTTCACATCCTGTAAATCAACGGTATATGAACCTAGTCGTGACGTAACTCGACGCCATTAAAAATCGATCGGTTTCGAAAGAGTTTAAAACCGCGAACTTCTAAACCAGAAGCGACAACTTATCAACAATGATATATACTTTATTGATTTTTTGTACCATTTTTTTTGATGATGTATTATTGATCGATAGCGAGGAAATACTAAAGGCCAACACGCACACTCTGTTGGGTAACACTAAGAAATTGGAATTGGAAGTAAATATTAATAAAACTAAATATATGGTCACACATAGAAATTCATTATATAATGGAAATGGACAGCTAATGACAAATGAGGGAAATGTTGAGGAAGTGGATGAATTCATATACCTAGGACATTAATCACAAACAGGAATGAGATGCACAAAGAAATTAAACATAGGCTCAATTCTGAAAATGCGTGCTATTATGCATTGCAGAGACTCTTGTCGTCCCAACTCCTTTCAAAAAAACGTTAAACTGAAAATATATAAAACTGTTATTCTACCAGTTATATTATATGGATGTGAAACATGGACTCTTACTTTAAGGGAGGGAAGGAGATTACGAGTATTTGAGAATAAAGTTCTTAGGAACATTTTTTTGGGCCAAAAAGAGATAAACAGACAGGTGAATGGAGAAAATTACATAACAGTGAGCTACATGATATGTATAGGAAGCCAGATATAATATGAACAGTTAAGTCTTGAAAAAATGATTGAAAATAATGAAATGAAAATAAATGTTCTTCCTTTATTAATGTTTTTAATGTTTTAAACTCTTTGTGAAGAGTACCGGTACTTAAGATTGAATATCATAGAATGAAATTTCGTGAAGGAATAAGTCAAAATTTTTAGATCTCACACATTCAAGCCACTGAAATGAAATTTTTTAAGATCCGTAAAAGGATGTACAAGCATGGATAGATTACACAATGAATCAATAAGAAATGAACTGGATATATTTTCAATACTCGATAAACTAGAAGAGCACAAATACCAATGGAAAGAACATTTAGACAGAGTGGACAATACAAGATTACCCAAAAAGATAAACACCAAAAACCACATGGAAAAAGATCTTTCGGACGGCCAAGGAAACGATGGACTTGAGACCGGAACAGGTCGCATTGACCTAATCCTGGAAAGGAAGAGGAAGAAGAAGAAGTTAAGTCTCGTAGACTGCGATGAGCAGGACATGTGACACGAAGGGGATTCAAACACGTGCGTGGAAGTTTCTTGAAGGAAAACGAGAGGGTAGACCAAGAATGAGGTGAGAGAATAACATTAACTATGATTTGAGGGAAGTAGATTATCTATACAGGGAATTATTATTGGAAAACATTAGCTCAGGATAGCGATGTATGGAGAGATTATGTCCGCGCGGCCATGAACCTACGGGTTCGATAGTGCCAGCAAGTTACAGTTAAGAGTCGTTTCGTGTTTCAGTAAGTGCTAGTGTTTTGTGTTTTTGTTAAATTGTTAAGACTATAAGCTTCTAGTTTACAATTTTTACCAGACAATAGAAATACAGATGAAACTTTTGCGCATGAGGTTCCAGTTTTCGTCTACACTAAATACATTCTCTGCACGTAGTTTGGAACTGAACAACTCCCTAACTGGTTCGTTAGTCAATAAAATTAGGGGGTGATGTATCGAATTTAGACCAAATAAAAGCCCTTACCTCATGCTCAACCAATTCGAAACAAGTGGTTCTGTCAAGAACTTAGCAACCAACTTCACACCAGTCTATTCAAATTATCAAGTTTTCAATTAAATTCCCATTTAAACTTTAACCTACTCTCTTACCTACATTCAAATATATACAGAAACAACCTCCACATTATTTTTAATGAACAGCACTTCCCTTTAAAGTTAGACTCAAAATATATCTTCTTCTTCTTATTCTTACAAGGATTCAAACTTTTTGGTTCGTTCCGGCTCCAAGTATCGTAGCCGCTGTGTCCATCTCTTTCGTGGCCGTCCCCGATCTCTTTTTCCTCCTCTTGGTTGATAGTTCAGACTTTTCCTAGGCAATCTGTTGGTATCCATTCTGCAGACATGTTCATACCATTTTCTCCTGTACTCTTCTATTTTATCTGTCAAACTGAACATTTGTAGTTCTTTACGGATATCTTCACTTTGTTTTTTATCCATTAAAGTATGTCCTGTCACAAATCGTAAATATTTCTCTGCGGCTTCTATTCTTTTAACTGTCTGTTTATTCAGAGTCCATATTTCTGAGCCACACAATTTTATAGGCATAGGCAATACTTTATAAAATTTAAATGTGTTCTTTTTTTTTGCTTCCTTTCCCAGTTTTCCACATAAATATTGAAATATTTGCAATTTATTATTTATGTATTTTTCTCTATTACAACCTAAAGATACACCTAGATAATTGAAATCTTTTACTTGTTCTAGCCTTTTGGCATTTAGTACTATAATTGTTCTCTCCATTTCTTTCCCACACTGGGACATTACTTTAGTTTTTGTTGATGAAATTTCTGGGTTGTAATCTAGTGCAATATCATTTAATTTAAAAATTGATCTTTGTAAGTCAATCTCTGAAGAAACCATTGCAGTCTGATCATCAGCAAATATGAGTGCGTCAACACGGATTTTATTATTCGAATTTAAAGTTACTTGCCATTTTCTGACAATTTCGTTAAAATAAATATAATTCAAATCAATACCGCATCCGAAATAGGAAGATACGTATGTGAAAATGATATCCATATTTGCTTCGCTTCATGAGAAAGGGTCTAAATACATCCTATGGTTCTCACGAAATATAAATTCAAGATTTCGTTTTCTGCATTCATACATAGGCTACATTTATACGTAAATTGAACACAATTTAAACTTAAATGCTCCTATTAATAAAACATATACATCCCCTGATGAGGCAAAGGTTTTCGCATTAGAAACTACACATACAAATTACCCTTCTGAAAACTGGACACAAATCTATGCAGATGAGAGTGGAACTTGCCAATTATACTCCTTTTATAAACACGCTGGAAGAAATACAACTAATTTTGATGGTGTAATTGAAGCTATTAATCTCTCGCTTAAAAAAAATTTAATTGGCTACAACATTGCAAAAAATTGTCATTCTCTGAGATTGCAAAGCCGCGATTCAGACCATAGCATTAACCATGCGTGCAAAAATGGGGAAAATATCAGAAATACAAAACATAGGATGAACTACAAAGAATGCTATATAAACTAAATTAAATATCAAAAAAAATACAACATGGAAATATCCTCACAAAAAATAAAAAAACAATGACCTTCAAGTGCACTCATCCAGTTCGGCCAAACATAATATTAGAAAATAAACCAAAAGAACAAGTGATAAGATATAACTTGCTAGGTTGCGAAATATCGTACACAGAGGAAACAGATATAAATAACAAACTAAATAAGTTTACTTATATAACAGGAACACTAAAAAGAACTTTGAAAAATAAAGCCAGGAAAGTCTCTGTAATGAAATTATACAATACAATGGCAGTTCCTATTATTACTTATGGATCCGAAACATGGACAGTGACAACACAATAATCTGCCAGAATACAAGCTGCTGAAATGAGATTCCTCAGACCAATAGCAGGATATCAAAGAACAGACAAAAAACATAACACAGAAATAAGACAAGAACTAAAAGTAGAGGAATTAAACACAACAATAGAGAAATACAGAACGAACTGGAAAGAACACTTGGCAAGGATGACTGAGAATAGAATACCAAAAGCAGCATACAGCTATTCACCGCGAGGAAGAAGAAGTTTGGGAAGACCAAAGAAAAGATGGAAAGAGCAGCAATTTGGAGCCGAAACAGGCTAGAAAATAAGCCTAAACCGTGAAGAAGAAGAAGACAAAACATGATTCAGACTACTGAGAAACTTGGTAAACATATGGTCTTACAATGGATTCCGGCCCATTGTGGAATACAAGGGAATGAAAGAGCTGATAAACTTACAGCAAAATTATGTAAAATTAAGCAGAAAGTAATAAATGCATTTTCTTATGAGTCAATTAAAGGAATTATAAGGAAGAGGGAAATAAATTGCATTGGCCACTTGTTAAGAAGAAACTGCCTGCTGAAGGATGCTCTAGAAGGAATGGTCAACGGAAAGAAAGTTAGAGGCAGAAAAAGACATCAGATGATAGACAATATTAAAATAAAATGGTTTTGTAGGCGGATACAAAAAGGAAAGCTGAGTTAAGGGAAGAATGGAGAATGCTGAGTTTGCAGTGAAAGACCTGCTCTTGGGCAGAACATTATGAATTATTAAGGAAAAACATTAACGATAATTACAATTCCGATTTAATTGAAAAAGTAGAACATATAAATATAAAAATACCTTGTTATGTAAAATTAGAATACAGATTACACTGTGCAACAAAAAATACACTTTTTTTTGTCTCAAAAAGAAATATATGTGATTCTGATAGTATTTTTCTCCTGAATTCAAATATGATATCGGGTTTTCTTCCTCACGCAAAGTAAGAAATTACGATTTTCTGCTATATTTCGCCTGTGGAGCATCCCTCTTGATGGTTCCAACAATAATCAGCCAGCATAATAGGATTCCGTTTGCCTTGATATCTCTTTTCCATAGCTGAAATCTCCTGATGAAAGTGTTCCCCGTGCTCATCGCTCACTGTGCCAAGATAATAAATGGACAAAAAAACGTTTATTAAAAAAAAATTATTTCTTCTTCTTCCGAATGCAGTATTGGGTGATGATGCCCGTTCTGCGACTACAAAAACTGATCTTTCCATCGGTTGAAGGGTCTTCCGAGGTCTCTTTTGCCTTTAGGGTTGAGGTGGTAAATCATCTTTGGTAAACGGGAATTTGACATTCTCTGGACGTGTTGGAACCATTTAATCTGACTATTTAACTCATGCCCAAAATGGGAGTCAATGACCAATCACGTTTCAATGATTTCTGTTTTACAACCAATCAGAGTCTTGTTTCACGAAATATTTATCAGTGTTATAATTACCATATTAAAGAAAGCTCCTCCTTTTTACACGCTTTATATTAGCTTGACCTGTATCTATCTATCTATCTATCTATCTATGTAACTGAATCTTTCATCGCGTTTTTCACCCACTTAAAATAATTGGATCGACTTGAAATTTTGTATACGTGTAAAGGACCCGTGACAATACAATAATTTCGTATTTATTTTCTAAAATCCTGGCCAGAATCATCATAAAATCAAAAAAAGTGTTTTTGTATTTATGTAACAGAATCTTTGAACACGATTTTCACCCACTTAGAAACATATGATAGACTTGAAACTTTGTATACTTGTAAAGGACCCGTGACAATACAATAATTCCATACTCATTTTCTAAAATCCTGGCCAGAATCATCAGAAAATCAAAAAAAGTGTTTTTGTATTGATGTAACGGAATTTTTGAACACGATTTTCACCCACTTAGAGACATTGGACTGACTTGAAACTTTGTATACTTGTAAAGATCCCGTGACAATACAATAATTTCATATTTATTTTCTAAAATCCTGGCCAGAATCATCATAAAATAAAAAAAAAAGTGTTTTGTATTTATGTAACGGAATCTTTGAACACGATTTTCACCCACTTAGAAGCATTGGATCGACTTGCAACTTTGTATACTTGTAAAGGACCCATGACACTACAATAATTTCATATTTTATTTCTAAATTCCTGGCCAGAATCATCAGAAAATCAAAAAGATTAAAACTGGTATAATAGGTTACAGACTTGTCGACTTTTTAGTCAATCGTTGTCAGAGCTCAGTTGGTTAGAGCAGTGAACTAGTGGTATATAATTTTAGTAATCCATAGGTCGCTGGTTCGAATCCGGCTGGGGGAGGATTTTTTTTTAGAAGAGTAATAATTTTAGCTCATACTACAATAGTATGGGAATTTAAAGATATTTACATTCTTATCTTATTCTGTAAAAATATTAAAACTAAAAAATAAAAAAATAAATAATAGTTTTTAAAAAACTAAAAGAACACGCTTTATTAGAAAACTAAAAAAATGAAAAATAATTTAATTTCCAATACGCTTGGGATAAAATAAAGTGGTCAAACAAAAAAATCATCTCCAACATACATATAGAATAAAATTAGAGTTATCAACAAAAAAGAAAAATATTTTACCATCAAAAGCGTGGGGTGCTCTATATCAATTAATATATTTGATAATAAACAGATATTGGTTAAAGTAAGCTTTCTAAGAAGAAAAAATGTAAAAAATCATAAAAAGCACCCCACGCTTTTTGATGGTAAAATTATTTTCTTTTTGTTGATAACTCTAATTTTATTCTATATGTGTTGGAGATGATTTTTTTGTTGACCACTTTATTTTATCCCAAGCGTATTGGAAATTAAAATTATTTTTCATTTTTTTAGTTTTCTAATAAAGCGTGTTCTTTTAGTTTTTTAAAACTATTATTTATTAAATATTGCGTTCCTTTGGCAATAAATAGTATGATTGGTTACAGTGATAAACAAAAGAAGCAGTAGAAGCGTACCTATCGTTTCTCATTTGTTTTCAAACATCGCCGTTTACATTAAATATATAAATATTTTAAAATAACTATAGTTAAATAATGATTTGTGAGTAAACAGCTTAATTTTATTCGTTAAATAGTCCTAACAAACGCCTCTGTTGATTTCCAAATTCTCTAGATAAATTCACTCCTCACTTCGTGAGTCGTGAATTTATCGATAATTTGGAAATCACTCGTGGCGTTACTTATGATAATTTTGTATATGTTCAACCATTTCCCTACTATTCCACTGCATCCTTATCTCATCACTTTTCATTCTATCCCTTAATGTTACTCCAGTTAGTGATCGGAGGAATCTCATTTGTAAATAATTATTTAAATCCATTAATTGGAATTGAAATAAAAACTGTGGGTGACGGAGAAATTCCGAATACATATTTGAAAAAACTGCATTAAGTACAACTATTGGTACTCATGAGACAAAAATCATAGTGTTATTTGACTTAGAGTTTTGAAGATGATTAATAATGATTGAATAAAATGCGCCGCCATGTTTGCGATGTGAGGATAGCGTTTAATATTGTTACGAATGTCTGTGGTAACGAGCTGACATGGCGACCGGATGTACGTTTATTGGAAAACCTCTGCTACAGGATATTATATCCTTCATGTTTATCGTATCGTCTGGTCAACTTCCCCTGCAAACATCACTTTATTTGGACAAAACAAAATTTACATTTATACCGTACGCAGCTAAAAGGGACTGCGTCTCTTAGCTACATTATCTACAGCAGCGGTTCCCAACCTTTTTCGAATGAGTTGGGTGAACCACTGACTTTTAAATATTCATACAGTAGACATGCTAACTAACTCACTGGCTCTATCGAACCCGTAGGTTCAAGGCCGCGTGGACATAAGCTCTCCATACTTCCCTATCATGAGCTAATGTTTTCCAATCATCTCCTGTATAATCTACTTCCCTCAAATTTTGGATAATGTTATTCTCCCACCTCACGCTTGGTCTACCAACTGTGCGTTTACCCTCTGCTTTTCTTACAAGAAGCTTCCATGGCAATAGACATGCATAAAATTTAATTCCAAGCAAAATGTTTAATAACCGTAAATTAAATTAACCCTTAACGGTTAAAACCTAAAGTTACTCTAGTTACGGCTTAAAAGTTACACAACGTGTTGCAATAACAAATACAAGTTTATCATAAGTAATGCCACGAGTGATTTCCAAATTATCGATAAATTCACGACTCGCGAAGTGAGGAGTGAATTTATCTAGAGAATTTGGAAATCAAGAGTGGCATTTGTTAGGACTATTTAACGAATAAAATTAAGCTGTTTACTCACAAATCATTATTTAAATATAGTTATTTTAAAATATTTATATATTTAATGTAAACGGCGATGTTTGAAAACAAACGAGAAACTACTGGTACACTTGATTTGTTCTTTTGTTCACCACTGCAAGCAGATCATATTATTTATTGCCAAAGGAACGCAATATTGAAAGAATGCTCTCTAGTGGAGAAAAAATGAAACACATCAAACTGTATATTAATTCATTTCTGATGTCCTATGATGTAAATATGACAATTATATTTTTCTGGAATGTTATCACCTGGGAAAAAATACATTTAAGAAAGTGCAAACAGTGGTTTCTTTTTTTGGTGGTATAATCAGTCACTGCAAAATAATGCTATGACCTATTCAGAATGTTAAAAAGGAGGTGCTTTCTTTATTATGATAAACTTTAGTTGGTAAATTCTAGGCGAAACACGACTATGATTGGCTGTAAATAAAAAATCATTGAAATGTGATTGGTCATTGACTCCCATTTGTGGCATGAGTTAAATAGTCATTGTAATTACTGACGTCTTCCTTGGAATTGAGTGAGAAGGTTACGTCTGCTTTCCATGTCACAGAGCTTTGAAGTCAGGAACCACACAAGTTAAATAAAGTCTCAAATCACTTTCAGCACAAAGTCTGTTTGTGTTGGTTTATTTTTTAAATAGGCACATGAAGAAAACTACTTATCGCATAAATAGGGGTATACATAATGTAACAAGGGGCATTAGAGGGTTCATTTAATTTTAAAACAATAATAATAATATTATATTATTATTATTATTATTATTATTATTACTATTATGTAATGGCAATGCCGCAGAAATGAAGCAAACTACAATAGGTCTAACCTCGAAACCCGCCATTACGGAAAAGTTTTGGTGAACCCCTGGAAATATGGGGTTCGCGAACCACAGGTTGGGAAACGATGATCTATAGCGTTGTCTTTTAGACTGATGAGTAAGTTGAACCAGTATAAGGGAGGCCAACCATGGAAATGTACTTCTTTTCAGTTATCCTGTTCTGTCGTACTTACAGCAATGGTGACCATGAATAAAAGTTCAACTTCCTACATTTCGGGGTTGCCAACCTAAATAACTATACTGTAATATTACACATTACAAACCTCGTGCGGGAAGTAAAACCACTGTCCTTTATGTAAACTACATACAATGTATATATAAAAATATGTCCAAAATATAGTGTTAATATACATTATACGAAACAAATCACTGCATTTTAAATTAATTGAACATTATTTGAAACTATATAAAACAAATTCGTACTTGCCGCCATTTTATGACTTATTGGTGCCACGACCTGCTCTAGTCTCAACTAATAAACATTGGCCACACTGTTAACGTTAGTCAGTTGTTTATAATGAACGCAAATATTTCCAACAAATATGTTATTATTTTACTATTATTTATTATTTTGAAAATACCATCGTGCAATAAATAAAGTACAACGCACGTTTGTTAAATGTTTTACAGAATCTCGGAAATTAAAAACCTCGCTATCGCTCGGTTTTAAATTCATTCCTCGCTTCTGTAAAAACCACTTCCCAACCTCGCATCGTAATATACTATTATACCATGACACAAACAATTGAAAACCACTTAAAATGTAGTTGATACGTTATTAACAAATTTTGCGAGTCTCTGGTTTCACTTCTATGTTACAGTTTCAAATTACAGCTTATTCAAAACAATTAACGTTAAAGCGGATACATGCATTTAGTTGTTATCCCCTTTAATTTCTCAATGCATCAATTGAAAACAGATCTCATCCATAGTAATTCTGCCCCAAGACAGGTCTTTCACTGCAATAATAACATTTTCATGCTATGCTTTGCAGCTTTACTAGGGAATTATAGGTGTGGTAGCTTACCGTTGCTTTCCACACCGGTGAAGGATGATGATGATGGCCGGATGATTTACGGGGACCGTTGGGCCCTAAGCTTCCTGACATTTGTCTCACAGGTGAGGAAAACCCCGAATAAAACCTCACCCAGGAGCCTGTCCCGACCGGGAATCGAACCCGGGCCCTCTGCGTGACAAGGCTTCACGCTACGTCGAGACCACAGCGGTGGACAAAAGAGATGTAACCAACAAAAATTCGAAAGTTGAATTTGCAGTGGAATAGTGATCTATCACCACATGGTGCATGTAAAACTATCCATACTCTCTTCCACACCTGTTTTATTTATTTTTAAAAGTTGGCTTTCAAGCGAATAGTGATCTGTATGTAACAAAATGGCGGAAGCAGTCAAGGTATTAATAACTTCATAAAAAACAATTGTTGCACATGTGCAAATTAATTCCACCACAGTTTGTGAATTCTTACCAGAATCTTAGAGAAACTGAGTGAAAATAAGAAAGACACAGAGAATGTAACGAGATAACATTACATGGACTATTTAACTCATGCCCCAAATGGGAGTCAATGACCAATCACGTTTCAATGATTTCTGTATTACAACCAATCAGAGACGTGTTTCACGAAATAATTATCAACGTTAGGATTATCATATATTAAGCAAAGCTCCTCCTTTTTAATATTCTGAACAGGTCTGACCGTTATTTTGCAGTGACTGAGCCTATAACAAATACGGCTACCAGATTGTATTATAATAGTGCTTACATGTCAACATTTGTAGCAATTGATTATACCACCAAAAAAAGAAACCACTGTTTGCACTTTCTTAAATGTATACGACATCAAAAATGAATTAATATACAGATTGATGTGTTTCATTTTTTCTCCACTAGAGAGCATTCTTACAATATTGCGTTCCTTTGGCAATAAATAGTATGATCTGGTTGCAGTGGATAAACAAAAGAAGCAGTAAGTAGAAGCGTAGGCCTACCTATCGTTTCTCATTAGTTTTCAAACATCACCGTTTACTTTAAATATAAAACTATTTTAAATAACTGTAATTAAATAATGATTTGTGAGTAAACAGCTTTATTTTATTCGTTAAATAGTCCTAACAAATGCCACTCTTGATTCCCAAATTCTCTAGATAAATTCACTCCTCACTTCGTGAGTCGTGAATTTATCGATAATTTGGAAATCACTCGTGGCATTACTTATGAAAATAAATTGGTTTACTGAAAAATGATTTAGTTACAAAATTTTCTAACTGAATCAGTGTTCAATATGTATTTTCTATTTCTTATTACAGCATTTTTACTTAAATATGTGGTAGATCATTTTTTCCACTCTATAGAGATAGATCAATTTTGCACTCAATTCTGTATTAAATTGTTAATATTTAGTTATTAGCAAGTTATTTTGCATTTCAAATTGTCTGTATATGTATCCAATAGGATGAGAGATTAAGAAGTATATGATATAATAAGGTAATAGCCTGGAAAATCAAAACATTATTCGTTTTTCCAAATATCAGTAGTTGTGTGGGTAAGATCTGTTTCGGGGCAACTATTCAATTATACGTACATAAGAAAAAAAAATACATTTATAGAAATGAAAAAAATATTATATCGAAGACAGGATAATCTTTCTTTCCTCTTTGGTTTAATTTGAAATGTATAAAACTCGAGTCCATGCATCCTACATGATTAAAACAGTTTTTTTTGTCAAGTTTCCTAAAACTTGTGTAAGCATTGGCTGGCAAGGAACTTGATTTTGCAGATTCATTTCTCCCTAAGTTTGTAATGAAAAAAAAGAACATTATCAGCGATAGAAATAGCAGCCACATTTCTCTACGTTCCCAGATTAATGGAGCCAAAATTGCTGACGTGCATGCGGATTTGATGTACGATTACTGAATTGTAGAGGAAGAAGAATTGGTTCGATAGCGAAGACAAGATCTCGACACAGTAAAAACACGTGCATCCTTGTACATAACATCTACAGCTTCACTTTCTATTAATGACAATAATAATAATAATAATAATAATAATAATAATAATAATAATAATAATAATAATAATAATAATAATAACAATAATAATAATACAAATAATCATATTTTTGTCATTATGGTCATTTTCTTCACTATTATTATTATTATTATTATTATTATTATTATTAAATAGTCGGCCGCGGTGGACTAGTGGTTATGCTCCTTGCCTCTGGTCCCAAGGGTCGCGGGTTCAAACCCGGCCGGGATCGATGGATTTTTTAGGATGCAAAAATCCAAGGAGCAAGTCCTCCGGGAGAGATTTTAAATCGTGGGTCCCGAGTCTGAAGATTTTCAGGCTCGTAAAAGATCCTTAAGCCTGAACGAAAAGGCCTCTAAGCAAAATTTACCGAATTTTCCCGTCCTAGTACTACCTTGGTTTCCTAGATGTCAGTATGAGGTGGAACGCTGACCATGGACAACTCAAAATGACATCTATACGAAAGCAAGTGTAATTAAATTAGTATGGTTCAAATTCTTTCCTGTAGGGGGAGGGCGCCTAAATCTCTGTAAAGGGAAAACATAGACTTACAATACAATACAAATTATCGTTATTATTTTTAATTCTATTCTTATTGTTATTTTCTTCATTATTATATATATATATATATATATATATATATATATATATATATTTTCCAAATGCCCCAGGTTGTCTCTCGACATTCCTGGTGTTCTCTCCTGGCATGGCGTACTTGTAACCCACTTCTGAGGTTCGGGCGCCTGGAAGGCGGGGTTACGTTTCGGCCGATGATATGATGGGTGATGATGATGATAATGGTGCGCCAGGAGAGTCCCTAATTCTAACCTTAACCTAAGATGAATATGAATGATGATGACTGCGATGGCCATATGATTTCGGGGACCATTTTGGCCTTAAAGTTTTCCTGACTTTGTCTTACAGGTGAGGAAAAACCCCGATGAAAACCTCACCCAGAAAAACTATCCCGACCGGGGATCGAACCCGGGCCCGCTGCGTGACAAGACAGCACGCTACCTCGAGACCACAGCGGTGGACTTTATTATTATTATTATTATTACGTCTAGAGAAAATACACTTTTTAAATACTTAATTCATTTTTACACTCACAGCCAAGAACGAAACATGATAAAGTAAAACATGTAATTTTTTTTATACTAAAATATTTCTTCTTTCTTAAAATATATATTTCCACTTCGATATGAGGAGTGTATTGAGTTTGTAGGAAACAATGGCAGCTGCTGTCACTTGTTCTTGTCAGATGTTGAACTGTGGACCTCATCAATACGTGAACATTCTACCAACCTCATTGTGAAATCTGCTCACCTCAGCAATGAATAGACTTGCATCGACAAACAGAGACTCAAGAATAATGCAGTCACATGCATCTGTCTTCATTTCATACTTAACTGAAGTTCCTGGTATTTGTTCAAATGTCACTGCAAATAATTAAGCAAACGTGGACTACATGTTGGATACATTAAGATTTTAAATAGTGGAATTGGAATTATTTAAATGCCGCATATTTTTCACAAGAACTTCAATAATGGTTCATGATGAAAATTCTGCATATTTCCTCAAATAAGTTCAATAACTCATGCCCCAATCGGGAGTCAATGACCAATCACGTTTCAATGTATTATGCTTTACAACCAATCACAGTCGTGTTTCACCTCGATATCTATCCACTTCTGTTTATCATAAGTAATGCCACGAGTGATTTCCTAATTATCGATAAATTCACGACTCACGAAGTGAGGAATGAATTTATCCAGAGAATTTGGAAATCAAGAGTGACAATTGTTAGGACTATTTAACGAATAAAAATACGCTGTTTACTCACGAATCATTATTTAACTATAGTTATTTTAAAATATTTATATATTTAATGTAAACGGCGATGAGCTTCATTATCATTTATCACCCATCATATATCCGCGTAACATAACTCCGCCTTCTAGGCGCCCCAACCTCAGGCGGGGTTACAATTAAGCCAATGCCACGAGAGAAGACCAGATATGTCGAAATGACAACCTGGGTCATTGAATAAAAAAATTATAAATACTTTTTTTTCGACGTTTTTTTGACTCTTGGACCTGTTTTAGATCTTAACGGGTTTTTTTTGCAACTTTACCTTCTTTTGACTGCATTTATACCGTTTCTACAATTCAAGAATCCTCAGAGTCTAGTCTCAATTCCAAACTTCTTTTAAAAACACTATCTAGTTTTACTTTCTAAAGACTTTTTTACATTTCAAACACATTTGTTCCGCGAGAAACTATTGGACCCTCACAAAATATCACGTCATTTTTAACCACCGGCTACTGGCCGTCTGAACTATTATATTTCAACTTCAAATTTTCTAAGAAGTTGTTACTTTGTGAAAATTACCTCGAGAAGAAGCTGAAGGCAGCGAGGTTGCCTTTATGCACTATTGTGCCCGTGTAATGAAGGTCACTAAATGTCATTATTGAAGGTATATTATATACAAGTATACCTGCTGATAAGTTACCATGAAATGTAATGGATGGCTTCTATAATTGTTGAAGTTATATAACGAAATGTTTGATAGAAAAATACAAGAGACTCTCCAGAAGAATCTGCCTTGTCACGCAGCGGGTTTGCGGGTTCGATTCACGGTCGGGACAGGCTCCTGTAAGACAAATATAAGGAAGCTTACGGCCCAACTGTCCCCAAAAAATCATCCGGCCATCATCATCCTTATCATTATCATCACCATCCTTCACCGGTGTGGAAAGCAACGGGAAGCTACCACACTTACAATTCCCTAGTAAAGCTGCAAAGCATAGCGTGAAAATGCTATGATTGCAGTGAAAGACCTGTCCTCGGGCTGAATTACTATGCATTGATGTATATATATATATATATATATATATATATATATATATATATTTCTCAGGATTTCACGGTCGACGCGTTACTTACAATATTCGGACATGAGAGTAACCCATCAAAAATAAACGTATTGGAATAAATCAAAATTTTAAAAGAAACCATCAACGGCCTGCTTTTTAAACGAGAACACGCCCAGTACATTCAATCCTCTGTACAAAATTATCATTAGTTTATAAGTATTGCATTCGGGAGCAGTAGATAAAGACCTATCTGCTGCTCCTTCCTCTGATGATGGGACCAGTCTCGAAAGGCCTACAGAGAATTAACACTTTACATACGATGAGGAGACCTACCTATAAGATAATTTTAAAATGTTACATTATAGTTTTAATTTAGGTTATGCACTATCTCTTGAATTAAACTCGACCGTTTCATTTGCTACTGTAGCAGTTATAATGTGGGTGCCGTGATAATCTGAAATTTGGGTTTCGCTTAGAGGGATCAGAACTTTGGAACCGTTAAAATAGTTCTAGTTCCGCAGTTGGAAACAATATTGCTAATAACTAACTCACTGGCACTATCGAACCCGCCGGTTCATGGCCGCGCGGACATAAACTCTCCATACATCCTATCCTGAGCTAATGTTCGCCAATCATTCCCTGTATAATCTACTTCCCTCAAATCATAGTTAATGTTATTCTCCCACCTTACTCTTGGTCTACGAACTGACGTTTCCTTCTGGTTTTCCTACAAGACGCTTACATTAATGTCTTTCATTCCCCATCCGTGCCACATGTCCTGCCCATCGCAGTCTAAGAGACTTACCTGTTATTATATCTGGCTTCCTATAAAGACCATGCAGTTCACTGTTAATAGTCTTCTCCATTCACCTGTCTGTTCATCTCTCTTTGGTCCAAAAATTTTCCTAAGAACTTTATTCTCAAATACTTGTAAACTCCTTTCCTCCCTTAAAGTAAGAGTCCATGTTTCGCATCCATATAATATAACTGGTAGAATAATAGTTTTATACATTTTCAGTTTAACGTTTTTTGAAAGGAGTTGGGACATCAAGAGTCTCTGCAATACATAATAGCACGCATTTTCAGAATTGAGCCTATGTTTAATTTCTTTGTGCATCTCATTCCTGTTCATGATTATTGTTCCTTATTCTTCTGCTTCATGAAATTAGGCCTTTTGACCTGTTTTCACATCAAGTGGGATTTAATGAATCCTCCCACCTAGTAAATGGGCGTCCAACATTTCTATGTCCTATTGGTTTGTACTTTAGTAACAGCTGAGGGATTCTATCTGTAGGCATTCTCTTGACATGTTCATACCAGTTGTTTCTCATGTTGTCAATTCTATTTGTTAAATTGAAAATATTTAAGTCCTTCCTAATATCCTCACTTCTTTTCTCGTCCAAAATTGTCAGATCTGCTACTGAACGTAGGAACTTCATTTCTGCAGTTTCTATTTTCTTTCTGTCTGAACGGTTAAGAGTCCAATTTTCACTTGCATATGTTAAGACAGGCATTGCCATAATTTTGTAGAATTTTAGTTGTGTGTTCCTCAAAGTTTTATTTTTCAGTGTCCGTCTTATAGCGCCACGCATTCTGTAAAATCGATTTAATTTAATATTAATATCTTCCTTCTGGCAGTTTGATACATTGCATCCTAAATAATTAAAATTGTTCACCTGTTGTATTATACTGTTATTAATACTGATTTTACACCTCATGTGGTCTTTCCCGTTGAATGCCATTACTTTCGATTTACTTTCAGAGATTGTCATATTGAATTTATTTGCTATTTCGTTTAATTTATATGCTGCTATTTGTAAATTGTCTTCTGAAGAGCTAAGGATTGTCTGGTCGTCTGCAAACAGTATGGTATTTAGAATCGTACCGCCAACTTTAATCTCTGTGGTTAAATTTGATTGCCATTGTACAATGATCTCGTCTATAAATATACTAAAGAGTGCAGGAGATAGCGGGCATCCTTGTCTGACCCCTTGATTAATTTCTGATGTATTATCGCTCATTGTACCTCCTTTATCAATCATTATTTCTGATTTAAAATATAAGCTTTGCAATTATTGTCATTGTTCCTAGGTATTTGTATTCATCCACTTCCTCAAAATGTCCCTCACTTGTCATTAGCTGTCCATTTCCATTGTATAACGTAATGTTACCAACATTTAATTTTAAAAATTAGTATTAAATAAATAATTCAAAAAACAAGTGAACACATCAGAAGTATAACTAGTCCAGTTGCTGTAAACTTCAAAATAGCAAACAGTGGAGGTAGATCCAACAGGTTGATGCTTGACGCTGTTGGAGTACCCCGGCTGCACTCCTCATCGATTATTTGCAGAACTGTTAAATTCTTCATGAGAATGTTGTAGACCGCGTCCATAGTAGCACTTCACAGCTACACAAACTCTCGCCGGTTGCTTAGTCCACTTATGGCTTGCAACATTGGACAAAGTGTTCTTATTCCATTACTACTGTTATCATTTTAAGCCTAAATTAAACAAACTTGTTTGAAAACACTTTGGGTTTCCAAAATTATGCGAGCAGTTCCACATTAAATCAGTAACGTAGTTAATTCGCTCAAGTGCATTAGAGGTTGAAATGGCGACAGAAAAATTGAAGATGTATAAAGCATCAGGTTCAGATAAGATCCTAACAGAACTGATAAAATCAGGGGGAGAAAAATTGATGGACAGAATATGCCGGTTGCTCAGATTTTTTTGGATAAAGAAGCTCTTCCAGATGAAGGGAAAGAATCGATTATCGTACCAATCGATAAGAAAGGAGAAAAAAAAAACTGATTGCAACAACTACAGGGGCATCTCATTACTTTCAACTTCGTACAAAATTTTAACGAATATATTAATAAACAGACTTACTCCTTATATTGACATTCTAGGAGATCATCAAAATGGATTTACATAAAACAGGTCTACAACAGATCAGATTTTTAGTATAAGACAGATTTTAGAAAAGAAATGGGAATATAATGGTACTGTACATCAACTATACGTAGACTTTAAAAAATACATACGATTCAATTAAGGGGGAAAAGTTATATATTATCCTGTTGGAGTTCGGAATTCCTAGAAACTTGGACTTATACGAATGTGTCTAAATGGCACAAATAGTAGGGTGCTTGTAGGCAAACAATTTTCGGGTACTTTTGAAATTCACAATCGGTTAAAGCAAGGAGATGCACTATGTCATCTACTATTTAATTTTGTACTAGAGCACGCCATTAAATCTTTAGAAAATGAAGAAGGCCTACAACTCAATGGTATTAATAAGCTGTTAGTTTATGTTAGTAGTATTGTTGGCCGATAGCGAGGAGATACTAAAGGACAACACGCACACACTGTTGAGTAACACTAAGAAATTGAGGCCGGAAGTAAATATCAATAAAACTAAATATATGTTCAAACATAGAAATGTGTTATATAATGAAAATGGACAACTAATGACAAATGAGGGAAATTTTGAGGAAAGTGGCTGATTTAAAGTATCTAGGAACAATAATCACAAATAGGAATGAGATGCAGAAAAAATTAGTGACTCATTTGAGGGAAGTAGATTTTACAGTGAATGATTGGAAAACATTAGCTCAGGATTGGGATGTATGGAGAGCTTTGTCCGCACGGCCGTGAACCTAAGGATTGTATAGTGCCAGTGAGTTAGTTAATTAAGGGAAATTATGGGTTTACAAGACGAACCGGACATCACATACATTATAGAAAAGAAAAGATTACAGTGGTTTGGTCATGTCAAAGGAATGCCGGAACAAAGATTACCTAAAATAGTTATGGAATGGATCCCAATGGAAAGAAGGAAGAGAGGAAGACCGAAGAGAACTTGGAAAGAAGCGGTACAAGCGGCTATGAATATCAGAGGATTGGAGGAAGATCAATGGATGGACAGAGAGGAATGGTGTTTGGTTTCCGGAAGACGGCGAAAGCTGCCATGATACCGGATGATGATGATTATTATGATGATGATGATTATTATTATTATTATTATTATTATTATTAATATTTGTCATTATAATCTTGACGGCTTAGGCTTTTTTGGCCAGTTATAGTTCTTGATTCTGCCGCCTTCTTGTTCTTCCTTGGGATCTCTTGCCCTACACGTATTATTATTATTATTATTATTATTATTATTATTATTATTATTATTATTATAAGTAATGCCACGAGTGATTTTCAATTTATCTAGAGAATTTGGAAATCAAAAGTGGCATTTGTTAGGACTATTTAACGAATATAGTTATTTTAAAATATTTATATATTTAATGTTAACGGCAATGTTTGAAAACAAATCAGAAACGTGGGGTTATGTATATTGACTGCAACTTGATATTATTTATTGCCAAATAGGATCGCAATATCGTACGAATGCACCCTAGTGGAGAAATAATGAAACACATCAAACTGTATATTATAATCAACATTACAGGTTATTAATTAATTTTTTTAGTAAACAACTCAGTAAAATCAAGGAATCTGTTAATATTTGCTATATTCAATGTATTTGCTGGAGAAAAATAATGTTTTGAGTTGTTCAGAACATTAAAAGTTTGTGGAGTTTTCTTTATCGCAAAAGTAGGAGCTGATAAAGAGAAATCGATAAAGAGCGAGATGAAACACGTCTGTCATTGGTTGTAAAACGAAATCCATTCAAACGTGATTAGTCATTGACTAATATTTTGGGGCGTGGGATTAATAGCCATTTTAATTAATTTTGCCATCATGGAAAAGGAGATATAAATAGAGTTGGAACACTGGTAGAAGAAAATATTTTAAGAAGTGATTGACATGTTCGCAGAAATAGTCCATATCTAGAATGTACGTAAATTGTTAGTGGATGACAGAGTTAATAGACTGAAGAATTTTTAAACTACATCACTGTTGTGACCAATTTATCCACGAATACAAATTGAAGATAGAATTATATATAAACTAATATATCTTCTCATATTGCCAACAAAGCGTAAAACATTCTGTTTTTAATGTTTCTCTGTTTAAAATACTGAATCAATATAAATGAACCATGATGCGAATCCCATTAAGCCATATTTTTGCTGAGACTAAAAGCACATTATTTTATTGCTGAAGCAACGGCGGTCAATGTTTGAACTGAGGGATTTTTTTATCTCTAACTTAATGACACTCTCCGGTTGGTCGTGTAATCTGTCTGCGGGCTTCATCATTTCCAAGAACTGTGTAAAACTTCTGGTTCGAAAACCCTACAGTTGCAAACCCACTCTCCTCTTTATAATGCAAGGAAAATTCCAAACGATTTAAATGTCCGTTAGGTAACTGTACATGACAATGCGAGGTTGAGAGAAAATTATTAAAAACCTCGATATTGCTCGGTTTTTAATTTCCGAGAATCTGTAAAACACTTCACAAACGTGCGTTGTACATTATTTTTTTGCGCGATGGAGTTTTCAAAATAATAAATAATATTAAAATAATAACATCTTGTTAACATGTCTGAAGAAGGTACAGTGTACCGAAACAGCTGTCACTCAATTATATCTTAATAAATATGAAAATCAAATAAAATTAAGTTTTATTTTTATTTAATTAATAAATAACATCTTTGTTGGAAATATTTGCGTTCTTTATAAACAACCTGACTAATGTTAACAGCGTGCGCAATGTTTATACGGTAAATGCTCAAAATAATATAGTTGAGACTATAGCAGGCCGTGACGCCATTCAGTGATAAAATGGCGACAAGTACATTTATTGTTTTATATTGTTTCAAATAAAGTTCAGAGCATTTAAAATGCAGTGATTTGTTTTTTATATAATGTATATTAACACTACCTTTTGGATATATTTTTGTATATACATTGTACGTAGTATACATAATGGAAAATGATTTTACTTCCCGCACGAGGTTTGTAATATGTAATATTACAGTATAGTTATTTAGGTTGGCAACCCCGTAATATAGGAAGTTGAACTTTCAATCATGGTCGCCATTGCTGTAAGTACGACAAACCCCATTATCGCGCAAAATAGTATATCACAATCCGAGATTGGGAAGTGGTTTTCACACAAGGGAGGACATGATTAATAACCGAACGAGAGCGAGGTATTTAATTTCCGAGATTTTCTAGATCTACTTATTCCACAGATAATCTAGATTTGTCTTACCACCACGAATGAGGGCTTCACTTGGTCGTGGTTTTCCCGAGGTACCCAAACGAAGCTAACTTCTGTCCAGATTTTTTCTGACAATTTGGCATCCGCACGGTCATTTAAGATAATATCTGTCACTTACGTCATAAATGTGATTCATTCAACATGTCATGTTGCCTTTTCGGGTTATTCCTATAAAATATCTACCTTAATTTGTATTCAAACATACACGCGTGTACATACATATATCTATATATATATACGTGAAGAAAAAACTTTGTACCCCTTTTTCTCCTCTGTTTGTCAACCGTTTTTTCTCTTTGTTTAGTAACTAACGATGAGATTTAGAGTTATCAATAAAAATAATTGTAAACAGTTCTGCCGTTTTTAACTGTAAGGCAGAGTTTATAGAAAATATCCAAGATGCATGAGCTAAATTTCCCTAAAAGAAGCATGTGGTGTACAAAGGCCATGTTCAAAAAATCTGCAGTTTTTAACTGTAAGGCACTAAAATCCAGCGCCAAAGCTCCCATTTATATTACAGGGAAGTAATACATGTGCATCTCCCAGAGGTAGACGATCATCCTGCCAGTGTAGGGGTAACATGTGATCAGCATGTCGGGTCCACCTGCCGTTACAGCTGGTTTTCTCATTGTGGATCCGCTACTTATTACTGAAGGGGCCATTAAAGAATGTTGTAAAAGGCGGGAAAACGTAAAATTCCAGAAAGTAAAATACGGCGTAATACTGTGTGTGTGTATAAAAAGGTAGAGCAATAACAGCAATGATGAATGGAGTCTTGTGCAACAGACATATAACCACGAAAAATAAGTTACAAATATATAATTCAATAGTGAGAAGTACTGTCACATATGGAGCTGAAGTTTGCAAATACAACAAAAACGTGTGTCGATGGAAATGGATTTCTTGAGGAGAGCAGCAAGATGTTCAACATTATAAAAAAAATAAGAAATACTGTCATAAGAGAAAAAATGAATATTGGTTATTCAATGGTAGATTATATACGATATAAGCAATTAAATTGGTATGGGCAGGTACGACGAATGCAAGAAGAAAAATTACCCAGGAAAACATTGGAATGAGGAGGAGATGGAGGAGAGGTAGACCACGAAACTCGTGAATGCAGGAAATAAGAACTGGAATGAGAGCAAGAGGACTGGAGGACATGGATTGAATGGAGAGAGACGACTGGAGAAGAAAAATAAAACTTTAGGCACAGAAAGATGTGAAAACATTAAAATTATGTATATAAATAAATATATATATATATATATATATATATATATATATATATATATAATAATAATAATTATAATAATAATAATAATAATAATAAAAGTCCAGAACTCCACCATTGTCGGTCCCAAGTCCGGATGAGAAAAAAGGAAGGGGAGGAGTAACACCGTTAAAAAACCTAGTTTAAGCTGACCCGGCTGATAGTACCTTGTAAGGGTCCCTATTCAAGGTTACGGTGAAGACCACAATGGCGGATGCAGCACAATAGGACACCTACGGTATGGTACAAAAGGCGGATGAGGCAATAAAGGATGGATCAGACTCTTAGCTGCCGTGAAAGCAACTGATCTATGGTGGACTCCAGAAAAACTCTCTGGTCCTCCTGGTTGGGGGTTGTTGCTATGGGCCAGCTCCTCATACATTGTAAAAAAAAGAATTCTAAAAAACCAAAATGTATAACCTCAGATACGAAAATATCAAAATTAGATAAAATAAAAAATACAATAAGAGAAATAATGAATGTAGAAAAGAATATTGTACAAGAGATTGAAGAAATCCAACTAAGATGGTATGGGCATATAAAGAGAAAAAGGGACACACAAACAAATTAAGTATTGAAATGGATACCTCCTGGAAAAGGGAAACGTGGTAGACCAAAGCCAACGTGGATAAAAGCAATTCAACACAACATGAAAAAGAGAAACATGACCTAAGCAGACACGCAAGACCGGGAAGTGTGAAGAAAAAAAAAAAAAGAGATAAATAAGAGTCCAGTAAACTGTCAAATATAAATAAAATTCAATTTAAAACTAAAACAATGTCTACTATAAAGTGAGATTAATTCGGGACAGCGTAACCCCGCCTTCCAGGCGCCCCAACCTCAGCTAGTGGGTTACAATACGCCAATGCCAGAGAGAGAATATCTGGAAATGTTCGACTGACAAACAGGTGTCATTGAACAAAAAAATATATATACAGTGATTTAATAAGTGCGTGGGTGACTGATTATTTATGATTAATTTTTCGACCAATGGGGGACACTACGTAGTTATTAGTCTTTAAAAACTTTGAATTACATGAGCAGGAATAATATACAATTCAAGCAAGAATTACTTCATTGGACGGATCTGTTAAGGTGAAAGCCTTAGCCTTCATAGGAAAACGTTCAAAACTTCTTAACATTAATTACTTGAAACTTAAATTCCTTTATTTCTAAGAGAAGCAAACATTATTGTTGTTTTCTGTATCGCAGTGTAATGGCGGGATGCATATTGACATTGGTGTCAGGGGTAACATCTGCGTGTAATTTGCATAATATATGCAAATCCCTTCTTCAGACTCGCTGCAGTCATGCATCTTCTTCGTATCCCCAAAACATATGCAATTGCTTTTAGTTTGTGCAATGAAAAATAAAACGCGACAACCATCTCATTATACTAGTAACAAAAGGTATTTATTCAGGGTGTTCAGATAATTCTTCTTCTTCTTCTTCTTCTTCACGGGCTAGGCAATTTGCCTGTTCCGACCTCACTGTGTTTCTGTCCATCTTTTCACTGGCCTTCCTACATTCCTTGACCATCTTGGCTTGTAGTTGATTGTCTGCTTTTGGTAATCGTTGTTACATTCATTCTTTTTTACTGTCTAAAGCTTGTATCTCAATATTTCTCTGATTTTATCATTCAATGGAATATATATATTAACTCTGTTTCTTATATCTTCATTCATTATCCGATCCAATCCTGTGCAGAATTTTGTTCCTCTACAGGAAGTTCATTTCTGCGATTTGTATTCTACTTTCTAATTTTCTTGGTCATTACTCAAGTTTCACTGCCATAAAGTCATGCAGGAAACTGCCAATTGTTTTATAAACTTCAATCTAGTATCTCTTCTTGTTTTGTTCTTTAATGTTTATGTATAGTTCCGCATATCATTTGAAATGTTGAACAGTTTCCATATTTATATCTCTTTCAGTTTTTGTGTGTACAGTAAAATTGACAAACCAAAATAATTAGAAATATGTTAATGTTCCAGAGGTTTGTTGTCTTTTATGATTTTAAGATATTTCTAAGTGAGATTTCTATGGCACACATTATTGCCAGTAGAAAATTCCTAGATACATTTTCGAACATTGAATAATATAAAAACATAATTCCAGAGAAGCGAAATATTAACCATAGAAACATAGCCTCTTGAGGTTCAATATAAACATTTAATATAATAAATAATAATAATAATTATTATTATATAAAATATATATATATATATATATATATAATATAATATAATAAATATAATATAATATAATATATCTAATATAATTAATATAATATAATATAATATAATATAATATAAGATATATAATTATTAATATAAAATAATAATAAAATAATAATAATTAATTATATATTATGATTATTATTATTATTATTATGCTTTATTTTAGCTGGCAGAGTCTCTTCCACTCAACCAGCGAGTAGTAAAATTATAGAAAGAAAATACATATCTATTATTTATTTTAAATTATATTTAAATTTTAAGATGGATTTTAAGGAAAAGAAAGAAAAATAATATTTTATAAAGTAATGGCTGTTCCTGTATTGATGTATGGATCAGAATGTTGGACGATCACTAAAGACAAGAACAAAGATTGGAAGCAGCTGAGATGCGATTTTTAAGAAATATAGCAGGATATACTCTGCTGGATAAGGAAAGAAATGAAGATATAAGGAAGGAAACTAAATATATTTAAACTTACAGATCGAAAAATTAAATATAGGAACGACTGGAAAGAACATGTTGATAGAATGCTAGAATAAAGATTAAAAAAAAATATTGCTGAATTATAGACCACGCGGAAGGAGAAATGTTGGACGCCACACACAGATGATGGTCTGAACAATTTTAACAATTCTAGCTTCCATGAAACCGGAACGAGCCAACAGGCTTAATCCCTGGATGAAGAAGAAGAAGAAGACGAAATTATTAAAATAGAGACCAAACAAAAGGACAATGGTTTTAGAAAAACATTGGAAGTTTTCCTGCATTACGTTATGGGAGCGAAACTTGGATAATGATCAAAAAAATTACATAGTAGAAATACAGAGCGCAGAAATGCACTTCCTTAGAAGAACAAAAGGCTGCACACAAGATTGGATCGGATAAAAATGAAGATATGAGAACAGAGTTAAATATATATCCATTGAATGAGAACATCAGAGAATATAGAGAGAAATGGTTTACACGTGTGAATGAAAGAAATGAAAGTAACAAGATTACCAAGAGCAGTATTCAACTACAAGCCAAGAGGTTCAAAGAATGTAGTGAAAAGATGGACAGAACAACTGTGAGGCGGAACAGGCAATTTTGGCCTAGCCCGTGAAGTGAAGAAGAAGAAGAAGAAGAAGATTATCAGAAGTATTATTACTGTTATTTTCATCGTACAAAATATTGTTTGCACCATGAAAATTCCGTTGCAACATTTAAATATATTTTATAATTACTTACGATTAGTATAATGTATATTATCAAATATGTAACTTGTTGAGTGGAAGAGAGGGCCTTAAACTCTGCCAGAATAAATAACTTATTATTTTTATTATTATTATTATTATTATTAGTATTATTATTATCTATTATTATTATTATACTGTCTTTGATTCAAATACCTAGGAACAATAAAACAAATAGGAATGAGATGCACAAAGAAATTAAACATAGGCTCAATTCTGGAAATGCGTGCTATTATGCATTGCAGAGACTTTTTGATGTCCCAACTCCTTTCAAAAAACGTTAAACTGAAAATATATAAAACTATTATTCTACCAGATATATTGTATGGGTGCGAAACATGGACTCTTAATTTAAGGGAGGAAAGAGATTACAAGTATTTGAGAAATAAAGTAGTTAGGAAAATTTTTGGACCAAAGAGAGATGAACACACAGGTGAAGAGAGAAGAAAATACATAACAATGAAACTAACATGGTCTTTATAGAAAGCAAGATATAATAAGAAAAGTTAAGTCTCGTAGACTGCGATGGGCAGGACATGTTGCACGTATGGGGAATGAAAGACGTGACTGGAAACTTCTTGTAGGAAAGCCAGAAGGAAAACACCCAGTTGGTAGACCAAGAATGAGGTGGGAGAACAACATTAACTATGATTTGAGGGAAGTAGATTCAACAGGGAATGATTGGAAAGCATTAGCTCAGGATAGGGATGTATGGAGAGCGTATGTCCGCGCGGCCCATGAACCTACGGGTTCGATAGTGCCAGTGAGGAAGTAAGTATTATTATGTCTTATACTAATTCCGTTGCTGATTCATCTGGCATGTAACATTTTATTCTTGGTATTACTATTATTGTAACTTTGTTAGATATTAAGAACTATTTATATTGATGCTCAGGCCTAATAATATTCTTGTAACTCCATTACTTTTTATGCCAGTTTAATTTAAGGTAAATTTTTCTGAGCTACTTTTACCTTTTTACTCGGCCACATCCTCGATGAAAATGTCTTAGAAGAAAATCTGGTTATTGAACACCGGAAATTGAAATCGATGGCCTGTACGCAACAACATTACCATACGTTACCTGGAGACCCAATCAAAAATTTATTCCAGTGGCGAAGTTTCAAACTGCGAACTCACGGCCGAAGAACATGCTTTAACTCTCTTCGGCTACGAAACTCACATTTAACTGAAATCAGTAAGTTATTTAATATCATATAACAATCTTTATATAACTAACTCAGTGACACTATCGAACCCGTAGGTTCATGGCCATGCAGGAATAAGCTCTCCATACGTCCCGATTCTAAGCTAATGTTCTCCAACCAATATCCTCTAGTATAATGTACTTCCCTTCAACATAGTTAATGTTATTCTCCCCACCTCATCTTGGTCTACCAACTGGGCGTTTTCCCTCTGATTTATCCTACAAGAAGCTTCAATGCACGTCCTGTCGATCTCATTCGTGCCACATGCCCTGCCCATCGTTGTCTTTAGAGACTTACGTAACTGTTCTTATTATATCTGACTTTCTGTAAAGACCAATTGGTTCACTGCTTGCGTTGTCGTCTCCACTTCACCTGTCTGTTCATCTCTCTTGTGTCCAAAAAAAATCCTAAGAACTGTAATCTCAAATGACTCGTAATGTCAATTCCTCCCTTAAAGTAAGAGTCCAGGTTTTCGCCCATCCATATAATATAACTGGTAGAATAATAGTTTTATAGCTATTTTCAAGTGTTAACGTTTTTTGAAAGGAGTTGGGCGAACAAGAGTCCCTGTAATGCATAATAGCACGCATTTCCAGAATTGAGCCTATGTTTAATTTCTTTGTGCATCAAATTCCTGTTTGTGATTATTGTTCCTAGGTATTTAATTCGGCCACTTCCTCAAAATTTCCCTCATTTGTCATTAGCTATCCATTTCCACTTATATAATGTATTTCTATATGTGACCATCAATTTAGTTTTAGTTTATTACATCCCAATTTCTTAGTGTGAGTACTCCCTGGATGCCTACATTGCTCAGTGGGCTGCCTCACAGCAGCTACACGACTAGGCCGTCGTCTTGCGAAAAGGGGCTGGATGGGGACAATAACCGGGAGTAATGATGGGAATTACCACCAGGTCAAATCTCGGGAAAGGAGGGGAAGCGCGGTCTTTGGAGGAGGGCTGAGCGCCGACTCTGGAACCGAGGTGACCCAAAAGGACAATATGTGAGGTCGTCAGGAGTTGAGGCGACCTGAAGTACTAAAAAGCTCAGGCTGGACCCACTTCAGCAACCAAACCGTCCCCAGCTGGTGCACTGGGGGAAAGATCGGTGGTGGATCTGCTAGGACAGTCCTCCCGGTTAAGTCCCAGGGAATAGTTGAACCATTAGTGGGGTCGGCAAGAGTTGAGCGCCTTGTACGTACTAGTTTGCTTATCTGGTTGGAGCTTGCGAGCTCCGTGCTGGCCAACAAACGCGGCAGAAGGCGTCCATGGGGGGCACAACCAGGGCTCGGCGCGGACCAGTCCAGCGGGGAGAGCAACTGTACTGGTTCCTGGCTTGGCCTACGGTGGGCCCCGTCGACAAACTGTGGGGTACGCCAGGAGATGAGCACCTGGATGTACTAACAGTCTCACACAATGTTGGGGCTTGTAGCCCTAGCCGGTCTCACAACGGCTGCAGGACACGTTCCCTGGGACGGCAGAACAGGGGAATGGTCGGGGGATCGTGCGACAGCAGTCCTTCGGGCTAGGCTCATGGAGCCCGTGGAACCAACTGTGGGGTCATCAGGATTGAGTGACCTGATTGACTATGTAGACTCATCAATTTGCCGAGAAAGAAATGCAAAAACTCCAACACTCTCTCCCTGGAAGTTTTGGTTTTATAGACCCGATGACCTTGAACGGGACGCGAGATTAGGATTCGGGAGGACTAGAACTAGGGACTTGGGAGCATGGTCATGCACGAACGAGGATATACAAATGGGGATGGTGGCAGGGCCTAGATGTTACTCAGTAGTGTGTTGAGGGTTGGCCTTAGTATCTCCTCGCTAAACAGCCTTTATACATTACAAATGCATCAAGTTTGAGTATGTTGTATATGCAGTGTTAATAATTTGATACATAAAGAGTTATAATTTTAAACACAGTTACTAATATGGATATCTTGTTTTATTCCTTTTATGCCTAAGTTAACAAGTGGTAAGATATAAACTTACCCAGGTGGATGAAATATCATACACAGCGGGGAAAACAGACATAAATAAACAAAACCAAATAAGTTTAATTATATTAACAAGAAACACTAAAAGAACTTTGAAAAATAAAGCCAGGAATTTTTACTCTTAATGAATTATTAACCAAGACAAGGGCAGTGCCTATGATCACTTTATGGATCCGAAACAAGGGACAGTGGAAAACACAACAATCTGCCAGAATACAAGCTGCTGAAATGAGATTCCTCAGCCCAATAGCAGGATATCAAAGAACCAGACAAAAGAATAACACAGAAAATAAGGACAACAACTAAAAGTAGAGGAAAGTAAACACAACAATAGGTGAACTACCAGAACAAACTGGAACACAACACTTAGCAAGGAGGACTGAGAAGGAAATACCAAAAGCAGCATACTAGCTATTGCACCACGAGGAAGAAAGAAAAGAGTTTGGGAAAGTCAAAGAAAAGATGGGAAGAAACGCAATTTGGAGCCGGAACAGGCTAGGGGAACTAAGCCTAAAACCCACGAAGAAGAAGGCATAAGTTACCAGTTTAAGAAGAATTTACATTTTAGTTCGGTTACTGTATGAAAAATAAACAATTCCACTCACCTATGTATCCTACAAGTAGCAATTCTCCGCTCATAAACACTTAAAATAATATGAAAAAACACCACGCAACACTAACAAACACCTAAACCTTATTTAAAACACAAACAAGGGAAAATGTAAGAGGTGACGCCATATAGCTCCGCACTAATCGAGGGACGCGTTCAACTGTCCGATACATTTCATAAAACAAATGAAGACGTGCACACGACGTGTTTGTCTCTGTGCCTTGATAACATTACTGCCTGTTCAGATACTACTACAATGTGCTGACGCGCTTTTTCTTTATCGTATTCATAACAAAACGAAAATAAACGCACCCGAAGTTATTTTGATCGATAAAAATTATACGTAAATTTTTGTAAACGGCAAAATTAATATATTATGCCTAATGCTATATCATATATTTATTTAGATACTAAATGCTATATCACGTATGGTGAATTTCATTTTTTACATTTCATCTAATTGTTTTGAAAATTGTATCACGTGCATTATGCGTTTATAGAAGTCTTTCTGTGAAGTTTGGTGTTTATAAGGTGAATTGTTTCAGAATTATGAGCTGTTAAATCTATTTTTTTAATATTTTCTAAAAAATGCTCCTTATGTTGCAATTATCTCTCATGAAATTTGAGATTCAGAGTCTTTATGATTCCATTAAACACAGTTGTTATACAAAAAATAAATAAATGGGGATACTGATTATTTGTCATTTTAAAAAAAAAAAAAAGATTTATCCACTGTCATGCATTTCCATCTCAAGTTAAAAGAACACAGTGTCTTCTCTAGTAACTCCTTAGAAGATTTCAATTAGCATATATTGGGAGCTCCAACCACGAAATTTCACTTTGACAGCATAAAATTGCATCGTAAGGAACATTTGAAATTTTGGATGAAGTCAAAAAACGGAAACGGAAAAACACATTAAAATTTAAGTAGTAACGCTGGCAAGTGAATTTAAACTCTTACGTCACGGACTCTATTTTGCTCCCACAATAAAAATGTTTACATGAAATGGTCCTAAAGAATAATAGTTATTAAACAGCAAATTTAAAAAATGCATTTTTTGCAATTTTTTTTCAAAATTTTCACCATTCGGTGAATTTAAATATAACAAATATTATTATTATTATTGGCTCAAGAATTTGAAGATATAGAATACGTCACTAGAAAATTAATACAAGAATATAGTTTATGGGGTTTAAAGATCAATATGGATAAAATCTAGATATTGACAATAGGGGATCTTCCTCAAGATTTAATACAAGAAAAAATTTAGGGACAATTAAATACACTGAAGAATATAAGTATTTGGAATTAAAATTACTAAAGATGGAAAACAAGAAACAGAGATAAGAAACAGGATCAATATAGGAAAGTATGCTATATCTGCCCTAAATGGAATAGTATGGGACAAACATATCTTCAAAGAAACAAAAAAAAAACTATTTTTAATACAATAATCAGAAGCATTATTACCTATGGAGCTGATGTGTGGGCTTTAAATGCACAAATGAAAAAAAAAAATGCTCGCCACTGAAATGGAGTACTGGAGACGTGCTGCAAGAATATCCAGGAAGGATAAAATCAGAAATTCATATATAAAAGAAAAAATGCAGGTACAATATTCAATATTAGATTTTATAAAGAAGAAACAAATTGGTACGGACACATTAGAAGAATGGAAGAAGGAAGACTACCTAAGATAATCATGGATTCGGAACCACAGGGAAGGAAAAAGAAAGGTAGACCAAATATTACGTGGATTCAGGGAATCAATGAAACTAAGAGGGAATGGGAAATAGAAGAAGATATATGGATGAACAGACAAGAATGGAAAAATGTGTTGATTCAAATGTGTAGTTAACTGTGAACATGGGTACCGGAAAAATGTATAATCATTGTAAAAGCCGGAATAATAAAAAAAATATTATTATTATTATTATTATTATCTTCTTCTTCTTCCTTCCTTCCTTCCAAGTATTAGGCCAAGGCCTGTTACGACCCTATAGAAAAATTTCCCTCCAGCGTTTCATAGGACGGCCCAGACATCTTCGTCCTCTTGGTATATGATTATAAACAGCTTTGGGGATCCGATTTGAACTCATTCTTTCAAGATGGAGTTTCCAATTTAGTTGGTACTGTTTAATATATTCCAAAATTAGCGTAGTCTTCAATTCGTTTAAGATATCGGTGTTCCTTTCCCGATCCTATCTTCTGTAACCCGCTGTTCTGCGCATGAATCTCATTTCACAAGCCGTTATTCTGCTTTCATGTTGTCTTTTTTAGTGTCCATGCTTCACTACTGCTCGAGACCAAGCTCTGTGTGTTTGCGGGGTGAAGTGTGGGGAGTGGGAGGAGGTACACTTCTATGCTTCTCATATACTAACAGCTGAGTCAGCAAATTCCTTTCAGACACACGGAGCTGGGTCCCAACACTGGTCTAACCAAAGTGTTATATAAACGTAAACCATTCACATATCCCTTAGATGGGGACCCATGAGGTTATTATTATTATTATTATTATTATATGATACATTTTATAAAATCAATGTAAAATACGTTTTGATTTGGACGCAAGTTTGTACTAAGCTACAGATTTTCATGGAGTGGAAATTTATTTACCTAACTGTACGGTTATTTGTGAAGAAAATAAAAATAAAAATAGTTAATTTGATTTGAAATAGTAGTGAACGTAAAACCATTAGCAATGCAGAAAGTTGTTGCTCAGAAAAGCGAGTACTGAAGCTCGTGATGGTATTAAAGGGATTTTCAATACTGGATAAACCGATTAACAACTTCCGCGCTTTTCAAAATTAAGCAAAACAATGAATTAAACTCTCGCACCTTAATATATCTCTTCTCTAAACAAAATACTACACAAAACATGTGTAATTTATATGATAGTTGTTTTAAGTATTCTTTAACTTAGCATTTATTTATTTAGATACTGGTGACTTTACCTTCCATTCACCATGTTAAACATGTAAGTAACTAACTCGCTGGCATAATCGAACCGGTAGGTTCATGGCCGCGCGGACATTAGTTCTGCATACATCCCCATCCTGAGCTAATGTTTTCCAATCATTCCCTGTATAATATACTTCCCTCAAATCATAGTCAATGTTAATCTCCCACCTCATTCTTGGTCTACCAACTGGACGTTTTCCCTCTGGTTTTCTTACAAGAAGCTTCCATGCATGTATTCCATTCCCCATACGTGCAACATGTCCTGCCCATCGCAGTCTACGAGACTTAACTGTTCTTATTATATCTGGCTTCTTATAAATACCATGTAGTTCACTGTTATGTAGTCTTCTCCATTCACCTGTCTGTTCATCTCTCTTTGTTTCCATTCCCACAAAAACTTGATGGTTTTCTAATCTTCACTATTTTCTATCATATCTCGTTCTTTGTACTTTCATATTTGCTATCTTTAACACCAGCAAAAAATTATTTTTTTTAAATTTATTTTCAAAAGTAATCATATTATCATAATTGTGGAAATGTTCCTCATCATTGAGGGTTTTCTCCAACCAATCCTAATAATTAACACAAGTTTAAAGAATACATAATTGACTACGGACTTACAGACTATCAGTTTGTAACAAACATTCACAAATTTCCCTTAATTAAAGTTCTCCATCGTTCTCTGTCCTCTGTGTCTTCATGCGTTACATCAAATTTCCTCATTGGATCTTGAATGTTATTCTTCCAGGTTGTACCTTTTCTGCTCCTTCTTTGAATGCTTCATGTAACCCGATCCCATCCGCACATTGTCCTTTATATCCCTCCTCATCACACTACCTCTTCTTCTTCTTCTTCACTTCCTGGTTTAGGCAAGAGTTGCCTGTTCCGTCTTCACTAATGATCTAAGACCATCTCTTCCGAGGACGTCCGGCATCTCTTCTTCCTCTTGGAAATAATGGAAGATTTGATTTGGTAATCTTGTTTCTTCCATTCTTTCTACATGTTCTTTCCACTCTATCTTGTTGTTAAATATCTTTTCTCTTATGGAGTAGGTCTCCAGTTTTTCACGGATATCCTCGTTTCTTATCTGGTCCATTTCAGTGCAGCCTTTTACTCTTCTTAAAAATTTCATCTCGGCTGCTTGGATTTTACTTTCTTGTTGGTAGTGGTAATCCAAGATTCACTCCCATACAAAAGGACAGGGACAGCCATTGTTTTATAAAATTTTAATTTTGTTTGTTTATGGTCTTTATTATTCAATGTTCAATCACACTACCTGTTACTCGAAATATTTTACAGTTTCTCTTGCTAGAACATGGAATTGTCCAAACTTTCCCATCTTTCAGAAACAAATTGAAAATAAAATTATTAACAGAAGGATATCACTAATATTATTTTTTAACAACCAATAATTTGTTTCTTTTTATTACTTAATAAAATAGTATTAAGATATGTCAGTAAATTTAACTAATGTCTTATATATATATATATATATATATATATATATGATATGAAAAGAAAAAATGAATGCTTGAGTCGGGATTTGAACTCGAGTCTCTAAAGTCTGTATCTTTAGCGCTCTAACCAACTGAGCTACCCAAGAATTCCAACACAAACATACAATTTTCTTATACATGTAGTATTCTCAATTCACACGAGGTAGCGGAAATTTGTTCCAACTGACATCTAGTGGCTAACATAACAGTTAAGCAAATTTATATATATTATAATATATATATATATATATATATTATAAATATATTTTTGACATTTGGCAATGAAGGCAAATATGATATGAAAAGAAAAATGAATGCTTGAGTCGGGATTCGAACTCGAGTCTCTAAAGACTCGAGTTCGAATCCCGACTCAAGCATTCATTTTTCTTTCATATCATATATATATATATATATATATATATATATATATATATATATATATAGCGGTAGATTAATTCATTATAGTTTATTACTTTCTTTGTATTTTCTTTTTTCATTTCTTTTTATGTATAGTAGATTCGAGCTGTTATTCCTTTGAGTGTACATTCTTCCATTTGTTTAATTTTATTGTATAATTAGACATTATTTTCATTATCGTTCAATTTGACAGACAATTGTTTAGTATGTTCTATTATTGTAATTGCTTATATTTAAATGTAACATATGTTTGTCTTGGTGAGTGGAAGAGATGGCCACATGGTCTTAACTCCATTTTCTCTCTTCGTCTTCTCCTTCTTCCTTTCCAGGTCAGTGCGACCTGTTCCGATCTCAACTCCATCGTTTCCTTGGCCGTCCCAAATATATTTTTCCACGTGGTTTGTAGGTGTTGATCTTTTTGGGTAAAATCTTGTATTGTCCATTCTGTCTAAATGTTCTTTACATTGGTATTTGTGCTCTTCTAGTTTATCGAGTATTGAAAATATCTCCAGTTCATTTCTTATTGATTCATTGTGTAATCTATCCATGCGTGTACATCCTTTTACAGATCTTAAAAATTCATTTCAGCGGCTTGAATGTGTGAGATATCTTTTTTGTAAGTACCCAAGATTCAGATCCATATAAAAGAACAGGACAGGCATAATTTTATAAACCCTGAGCTGAGTTTCTCTTCCAGTCTTTCGGAGGGATCTTCTTATGGTGCCACACATCATTTGATATCGGTTTAATTTATTATGTATATCCCAATCATAGCTATATGTTATATCTGAACCAAGATAGTTAAAGTGTGCTATCTGTTCTATTATTTCATTATTGATTACTATTTTTGCTCTGACTGGCACTTTGCCTTGAAAAGCCATAATTTTAGTTTTTGAAGTTGAGACTTTGAGATTATAATAGAGTCTTCATTGATTCAACATGTAAATGGCTCTTTGTAAATCATCCTCTGACTGGTCTTAACTCCACCAGACTAAATAAATAAATTAACTTCGGCAATACGTTTCCAATTGGGAGCGCCACAATCCCGGAAAGGGAAGAAAAGGGCTTAAGAAGAAGGAAATGTATTATACTTTCTACATAATTTGTGGGCCCTTTTCCAGTTTTGTACAATATTTTATAAGAAAAAGAATTAGAGAGTGTGAGAGAGAGTTTCCAGTCTGACGACAGTAACTCTATGGAGTTTTAATTGCAGCACAACTCATCTTCAAGCTCCTAGCAATTGTGAAAAATGGAAACGGCACCTTCATTAAATAAACCAACCAAAATACGTTTCACATACGTTCTTTACGCAGTTACGTACAAAACAGTTTACTCTTAACCCATTGGCTCTAGGTTTAACACTTTAATTGGCAATGTGTCCTATATAATGCATCAATTGGTTCGATTCATTTAGTATTATTAATTAAACACAATAAAACAAAGGAGCAGTAATAACTCAAATGTGTGTCGAATCACACAATAAACTTTAATAATAACAGTCATGCGTGATTTTGTTTTCAGTGCGGTCCGCCACATTTAAATAATTGTGAGATAAATTAGTGTTTTGCCAATTAAAGGGTTAAATTGTCAATGAATTTTCCCATAAATCGTATGTAAGTTACCGTAAATTATATTGTCTACTCTCATACATTCAAAACAAACTAAATATAACGGTACCTCAGATCGCAAAAAGGCTGGAGGCAAAAACACATTCCTCTATTATTAATAAAAGTTAACAAAAGATTATCCTGCCAAGGGATATACAAAATATTGTAAAATATCCATCCGTACTAATTTTGCCCGAAGGCAGGTCCTTCACTGCAATCATAGCATTCTCATGCTATGCTTTGCAGCTTTACTAGGGAATTGTAGGTGTGGTAGCTTCCTGTTGCTTTCCACACCGGCGAAGGATGATGATGGCCATATGATTTCGGGGACCGTTTGGGCCTTAAAGTTTTCCTGACATTTGTCTTACAGGTGAGGGAAAACCCCGATAGAAACCTCACCCAGAAAAACTGTCCCGACCGGGGATCGAACTCGGGTCCGCTGCGTGACAAGGCAGCACGCTACCTCGAGACCACAGCGGTGGACTATTAGCATGTAGTGAGATGTATTTAACAACCGAGGCAAAATATTCCTTAGTGAACTGGCTCTATGTAGCGTTGCCACACTTGGATTATTGTGACGTTATATGTAATGATCTGAATTATTGTATGTGTCTGTTGTTTATCCATTTGCCATTTGCGTACTTGTTGTGTTCATGTTTATTCTTATTGGTTATAAGAGCGCATCAAGTTACTAGGTAACTATAACTAGAAATCGAAGCCAGAAGCCAGGAATGGCAACGCACTGTGCGAAGCAGATGGACTCCCTGCGTGAGTAGAGCGAAACAGAGTGTAGCGTGAAGCAGCGCGAGGGAATGTTGTCAGGGTTATTCACTGCACAATAACATGCCCTTAATTTTTAATGCAGATTACGTAATTATTATTCTAGAGGTTGTACTTTATTACACAAAAATACTAGTTTCTCAACAAAATATAATAATAATAATAATAATAATAATAATAATAATAATAATAATAATAATAATAATAATAATAATACTTTATTTATTCTGACAGAGTTAAGGCCATAAGGCCCTCTCTTCCACTCAACCAGCACAAATACAAATAAATATTTGACAAATATAGATATACACTATACTAATTATAAACAGTTAAAGATACAATAAACGTAGCAATGTAAATGTCATGTACAAACAACATTTTATACGATAATAACAATAATGATACGATAATAATAATAATAATAATAATAATAATAATAATAATAATAATATAAATATGATACATTATACGGGAAACACCAATTAATATATATATCTTACGCTGGATAATAATGAAGTCGAGGTTAGAGCAAATATAAATTTAGATTTCTTTTAAAAGATGCCAATGTCCGGCAGCCCCTTGTTTCTTGTGGTAGAGACTTTCAGTTGCGAGAAGTGGAGATGGTATATGACATGGAGTGATGTGATGTCCTATGTTGCGGTATATTAAGTAAGAAATATGGTATAAAAGGGATTCGTTATGCATTAATAAATCATTACAATAACTTACCTATTGAATATCAACATTTCACGAATGTTAAACATGTTTCTAATTGAATTAAAAATATTTTTTTTCTCATGTCTTTCTTAGACTATTTAACTCATGCCCCAAATGGGAGTCAATGACCAATCGCATTTCAATGATTTCTGTTTTACAACCAATCAGAGTCGTGTTTCACGAAATATTTATCAGTGTTATAATTACCATATATTAAACAAAGCTCCTCGTTTTTAATATTCTGAATAGGTCTGACCGTTATTTTGCAGTGACTGAGCCTGTGAGAAATACGGCTACCAGATTGTATATATAAGTGCATACATGTCAACATTTGTAGCAATTGATTATACCACCAAAAAAAGAAACCACTGTTTGACTTTCTTAAATGTATTTTTTCCCAGGTAATAATCCAGAAAAATATAATTGTAATATTTACATCATACGACATCAGAAATGAATTAATATACAGATTGATGTTTCATTTTTTCTCCACTAGAGAGCATTCTTACAATATTGCGTTCCTTTGGCAATAAATAGTATGATCTGGTTGCAGTGATAAACAAAAGAAGCAGTAGAAGCGTACCTATCGTTTCTCATTTGTTTTCAAACATCGCCGTTTACATTAAATATATAAATATTTTGAAATAACTACAGTTAAATAATGATTTGTGAGTAAACAGCTTAATTTTATTCGTTAAATAGTCCTAACAAATGCCACTCTTGATTTCCAAATTCTCTAGATAAATTCACTCCTCACTTCGTGAGTCGTGAATTTATCGATAATTTGGAAATCACTCGTGGCATTACTTATGATAATTTTGTTAATTTAATTATTATTATTATCGTGTTTAAATATTGTATTTATATGTGTGTTATATATTATGCATCTATAGTAGTTTGTATTACTTACACTTATGTCTGATTTTGTTTTCTTGTTTTTATTGTTAATTGTTTCATGGCCATTATTTTTTGTATATTGCCCCTTAACTTGAGCAATCTTGGTCTTTGGGGTCTTTGAAGAAAGAAATAGATAAAAAAATAAATAGTTGAAATGAGAGCTCTGGCGCTGAATTTTAGTGCATTTCAGTTAAAAACAGCAGATAACTCTGCCAGCTAAAATAAAGCATTAACTAACTAACTCACTGGCACTATCGAACCCGTAGGTTCATGGCCGCGCTGACATAAGATCTCCATATATCCCTATCCTGAGCCAATGTTTTTCAATCATCCCCAGTATAATCTACTTCCCTCAAATCATGGTTAATGTTATTCTCCCACCTCATTCTTGGTCTACCAACTGGGCATTTTCCCTCATTTTTAGAAGAAGCGTCCATGCACGTATTTCATTCCCCATTCGTGCCACATGTCATGTCCATCGCAGTCTACGAGACTTAACTATACTTATTATATCTGGCTTCCTATAAAGACCATGTAGTTCATTGTTATGTAGTCTTCTCCATTCACCTGTCTGTTCAACTCTCTTTGGTCCAAAAGTTTCCTAAGAACTTTATTCTCAAATACTCGTAATCTCCTTTCCTTCCTTAAAGTAAGAGTCCATGTTTCGCATCCATATAATATAACTGGTAGAATAATAGTTTCATATATATTTTCAGTTTAACGTTTTTTTGAAAGGAGTTGGGAAGACAAGAGCCCCTGCAATGCATAATAGCACACATTTCCAGAATTGAGCCTATGTTTAATTTCCTTGTGCATCTCATTCCTATTTGTGATTATTGTTCCTAGATATTTGAATTCAGCCACTTCCTTAAAATTTCCCTAATTTATCATTAGCTGTCCATTTCCAATATATAATGTATTTTTATGTGTGACCATATATTTAGTAAACCATTATTATTATTATTTTTTTTTAATTGCGGATGAGCCCATGTAGGACTACGCAAAGTACTTAGAGGCGTTTCCTTTGAACCCAAATTTCTTTCATTATTTTGCTATGAGCTTGTTTTTCTCATCTGTCAAAGTTGTTCCAGTTTTTTTCTTCTTCGGTGTGTCCTCTTGGTCAACTTGCCACGTATTCACCTTAATTCTAAATATATGTATTATATATATATATATATATATATATATATATATATATATATATATTATTATTATTATTATTATTTATTATTATTATTATTATTATTATATATTTTTGACGTATCACAACGCTTCTGGGAGAAGTTGTAAGGTTGGTTTCGGCTTACAATACTGTATGTGTTTACCTCGCTGTGACACTTATGAACCTCGTGACTTTGTGCTGCACAACGAAGACTATGGGTTGATTACTTTGAATAAACAAGGTCTCTATGTTAGCAATAAGACAGCTGCTATAATCTCCATAAATTATTAACAACAACACACCCAGAATATCAAAATGTGTTCAGCTAATAATTCTGAACAGTGCATTTTGTATGCACATATTTTGGATGTAACGTGGTTTTATTTGTATTTTGAGGCAGTCTGAATAATCCTGTTAACATCACATATGAGTCGGTTCATTTTGAGCAGGAGTATTGTTTATTACAGGTTATTGCATCATTATATAGATTAGAGACAGATTACTAAGAAAATAATAAGCACATGTGAAATGAAGATCTTAAGAACTATTCAGGGGAAAACATTATTTGATAAAATACACAACACAGAAATTAGGGACAAATGTCATATTCAAGACATAACCAAATTTATTACAGACGAACATATTGGGAAGGGCATATAGAAAGAATTGAAGACAACCGACTTGCAAAAAGAGGTAAAGAAGATAGACCAATCGACGGGAGAAGAACAAGAGGAAGACCAGCCAAGAGATGGATAGACAGTGGATGCACATCCTCCGAGGAGTGATTTTGGAAATAAACAGGATGAAAATCCTACAAATTATGATTAAGAAGACGAAAACAGAGAGAGAGAGAGAGAGAGAGAGAGAGAGAGAGAGAGAGAGAGAGAGAGAGAGAGAGAGAGAGATACATAAAGTAAGTAAAGTGATCCCACAACAGGCCTCGGGAGGCGCCCTTGGGGTAGTAGGAGGTTAAGGCTCGCCACTTTTTTCATACAATTCGAATCGGCACTTTATTATGTCAGCCGGGTTGTCAGGCCCTGCGTGCCGGCCGCCTTTACCTTACCCCAGAACAATCGTCTTGGTAACTCATTTCAGTTTAGAGGCGTAGTCGACCCTAGGGCCATAGTGCCTGCCAGAGGGTTTGGTGTTCAGTTTAAAAAATCCTGAACCCCAACGGGCACTTGAACCCTCGACCCTCCCCCCCGGCTTGTAAGCTCAGTGCCTTAACCACTACGCTACGGCGGAGACAGAGATACATAGAGAAATAAATAGAGAGACAGAGTTCGAGATAGATAGATAGATAGAGAAGAGGAGAGATAGATAGATTATGAGATATGAGAGAGACAAAATAATCTAAATACATTTTTCAGATAACATTTATTTTAACTAACACGATGACATATTATTGTTAGAAGTGCATTATTTTCTCTTCTTCTTCATCCATAAAAGTTTTAGTAGGCCTAGAGGACTGTCACGATCTCACAGAATACACAGTTTTCCTCGCTTGGACGCGGTGCGCAGAGATCTCTTCTTTCCCTGTTTGGCCTGATAACTGAAGCATGGTTTTGGGAACTTCTTTTATGTGAATTTAATTTGTCGCAAATCATTCATTCAGTTGTTTCTGGTATTCATGTTTGTACTGTATGATTGGTTCTAAACGTAGTTCCTTCAAGACATCATCATTGCATTCGTAATCTAACTTGGTGCATATCTCATTTCACTGGACGTTATCCTGCTCTCTTCCACTTTTATTTCAGATCTTTGATCCGAATCTATAGTTTAATATGAACATTTCTTCTCCTGCAGTTGCAGCTGTTGAACGAGGCTTGTAATGTCTGAACTCGGTTCAGATTCCAAAATAACAAATAGTTGGTGCCCGATTAGCTCGAGCTACAATGACTCAAACTGCCAAATTGTAGGGTTTTCAAGGAGTCCACTTTCTAAGGTTATGTCTCCATACGTATTTGTATATATCTTCTAAAAATCAAAAATGGTAGACAACTGAAATTCAATGAATGAGACACTAGAGTTCTGAGGTAAATAACTAACTCACTGGCATTATCGAACCCGTAGGTTCATGGCTGCGCAAACAAAATCTCCATACATCCCTATCTTGAGCTAATGTTTTCCAATCATTCCCTGTATAATCAACTTCCCTCATAACATAGTTAATGTTATTCCCCCACCTCATTCTTGGTCTACCAACTGGGCGTTTTCCTTGTGGTTTTCTTTGAAGAAGCCTCCATGTACGTCTTTCATTTCCCATTCGTGCCACATGTCCTGCCCATCACAGTCTTCAAGACTTAACTGTTCTTATTATATCTGGCTTCCTATAAATATCACGTAGTTCACTGTTATATAGTCTTCTCCATTCACCTGTCTGTTCATCTCTCTTTGGTCAAACATTTTCCTAAGAACGTTATTCTCAAATAGGCCTACTCGTAATCTCCTTTCCTCTCTTAAAGTAAGAGTCCATGTTTCACATAAAAAAAAATATATTGGTAAAACATTGGTGGAATCTGTTGCAATGTACGGAAGTGAGGTATGGACAATCAATAAGTACTACAAGAATAGACTAATAGCTCTAGAAATGGATTATTTACGAAGAAGTGCCAGAAAGTCTAAATTAGAACGTGTCACAAATAAGGAAATTAGAAACAAAATGGAAGCAGAAGAAAGCATAATTGAAAGAATTGAGGAAAAGGAATTAAAGTGGTTAGGACATGTTTTAAGAATGGAAGATGAGCGATGGCCGAAGCAACTATATGAATGGCATCCTAACAGAAAGAAGAAAAGAGGAAGACCAAGGTTAACATGGAAGGAAAACATGAAGACAGTAATGCAAGCTAGAGGGCTAAGCATCGAAGATGCCCAAGACCGTAGGCTTTGGAGGTTTGGCACGGGAAGACGGCAGCAGCTGTAAAAACCCGAAGATAGATAGATAGAGTTTCACATCCATGTAATATAACTGGTAGAATAAATGTTTTATGCATGTTCAGTTTAGGAGGTGTCATGAATTGGTACGCCTACTTAAATTCTGCGGATTTACATAATATTTTCTCTTTAAATCAATGGAATTTATAAACATGAAATGCTATTCGCGGTAATAAGATAACAAAAATAAAACCTTATCCAGTCAAATATTATACAGGGTGAGTCTAAATTCCTCTTACAGAGTTTGAGGACTTGTAGTAGGGACCAAGACAAATAAGTTTAACAAAGGAACTCGTGTCCGGAAACGTACCGATTCCCCACTACACGCAAAATCAGCTCACGCGCTTTTTCGGCGCCGCTCACTGAGATAGTCCATACGTGATTCCCTGCTCACCTGATGTTCCACGTCCACGTGACGTGCTGTTCAACCTGCACAGTACAGTAGTAATCCTTCACAATGTGTACGTTATCCATGCTATTGTACGGCGGTGCAATGGCAGGTCCGCACGTTCTCCCGACTTGACCCCGCTAGACTACTACCTGTGACTTCACTTGAAAACCTTAATTTACGAGACCCCTGTAGAATCCGAGGAAGACCTACTAGCACGAATTATGGCTGCGGCGGATGTTGGAGCACCTGGGATAGGTGATGGTGTGTACGAGAACTTGGTACGGAGGCACCGCATCTGTATTGAAGTTGGTGGTCGTCACAACGAGACCTTGTAAGTGATTCCAGACGACAGGCAGCAGGAGTCGGAGAGGGCAACATGGGTTGTAGTGGTAGTTTGAGGGTAACTGAAAAACTGTACATTTTTCAGACATGGGTTCCTATGTTAATTTAATTGTCTTGTTCCACTCTATATGTCCTCAATCTCTGTTAGGGGAATTTAGACTCACCCTCTAACGGCTTTAGTAATCTCTAAAAAGTGACGCAATGCACTGCTTTGGTCCGCAACTTTTCGCCATTTTGACAGTTTTTTACTCAATTTAGCATTAAGCTTTATCGAAGTTGAGGTGAAATTCTACTGAAATGGTTTGGAGAAAATTACTGGAAGGGCCAGAGAGAGGATTATTCTTTCCGACAGACCTAACACACATAAAAGACAGATCTTCACGCTAAAGTGTTGAAATCTTTTATCTTAATCTACACCCCACCATCTCAATGTTTATTAATTGTTTGACAGGTGGTTCCGTGTTTAAACACCAGAGCTCGTTACTTTAATATTACTAGGGAATAAGAGACAGTTGAATGCATTAAGAAACATTTTATATTAATACGTACTAGCTAATGCCCGGCGTGCGCTGTTACGGGTACATACATTTTAATGCGTTTTTGCGTTTGGTTCAATAAGTAAAGGGAAATAGAATATTCGATGCGAGCTTCGGAAGTGGTTTTACAGAAGTGAGGAATTGTTTAAAACTGATATATAGTGAGGTTTTTAATTTCCGAGATTCTGTAAAACACTTCAGAAACGTGTGTTGTACTTTATTTTTTGCGTGGTTGTGTTTTGAAAATAATAAATAATAGTGAAATAATAACATCTTCATTGGAAATATTTGCGTTCATTATAAACAACTGACTAACGTTAACAGTGTGGGCAATGTTTATTAGTTGAAACAACAGGAGGCCTTGAGAACAGTTATTGATAACATGGCGGCAAGTACGTATTTATTGTTTTATATTGTTTCAAATAAAGTTCAGTTCATTTAAAATGCAGTGATTTGTTTCGTATAATGTATATTAACACTACCTTTTGGATATTTTTTGTATATACAAATGTACGTAGTGTACATAGAGGGCAGTGGTTTTACTTCCTGCACGTGGGTGTAAATGTAATATTACAATATAGTTATTTAGGTTGGCAACCCCGAAATGTAGGAAGTTGAACTTTTGATCAAGGTCGCCATGGCTGTAAATACGACAAAACGCATTATAGCGGAAAAAATTATACATTTGCTCTTTTGCAGCTGAAACAACCAATAAACTAATTCATTATATTTCCTAACTACCTGTCATACAATCCAAATAATAAATAAAATTTTATCTTCCAAAATTTAATATTGAAGCAATCGCTATAAGTAACGCCATATCGTAATTATTTTTAGATTCCCCGTGGCCATTGATCGGCTTTGCCCGGGAATCTACTTATCCCGATCTTGGCATCAATGAAAGAAGAACATGGTTATTGTGTTATCTGTAAGAGATAAACATATGCTGTCGCGGACATTTTTTGAGATATTCAATTCTATATACATTAATCTTGTGTATTTGTTGCGGTTTAGGCAGCGTAAGCCATTTAAGCGTAAAAAAAAGGGACATTTTCACGATTTTCACTACAAAGACTGATTTTTAAGGGTGAAGGGATTGAGTATTACAACTCTCTTATAGCCATCTCGAGAAACTCCTGAACATTTTGCAAAAAGTCCCATCACAGTTGGATGAACGGTACGGCGAGCATAAAAAAGAAAAAACAAACAAACATTGATTTTACATATAAGTTACACGACACGAAGCAACAGTTATTAAATTCTTCGGGGTTTTACAGCTGCTGCCGTCTTCCCGTGCCAAACCTCCAAAGCCTACGGTCTTGGGCATCTTCGATGCTTAGCCCTCTAGCTTGCATTACTGTCTTCATGTTTTCCTTCCATGTTAACCTTGGTCTCCCTCTTTTCTTCTTTCTGTTCGGATGCCATTTATATAGTTGCTTCGGCCATCGCTCATCTTCCATTCTTAAGACATGTCCTAACCACTTTAATTCCTTCTCCTCAATTCTTTCAATTATGCTTTCTTCTGCTTCCATTATGTTTCTAATTTCCTTATTTGTGACATGTTCTAATCTAGATATTTTGGCACTTCTGCATAAATAATCCATTTCTAGAGCTATTAGTCTATTCTTGTAGTACTTCTTGATTGTCCATACCTCACTTCCATACATTGTAACAGATTCCACCAATGTGGAAAAAAAAAGTCCTATAATAATAATAATAATAATAATAATAATAATAATAATAATCTATCTTCGGGTTTTTACAGCTGCTGCCGTCTTCCCGTGCCAAACCTCCAAAGCCTACATCTTGGACATCTTCAATGCTTAGCCCTCTTGCTTGCATTACTATCCTCATGCTTTCCTTCCATGTTAACTTTGGTCTCACTTTTCTCTTCTTTCTGGGCGGTTGCCATTGATATAGTTGTTTTGGGCCATCTCCCATCTTCCAGTCTTAAAACATATCCTAACCATTTTAATTCCTTCTCCTCAATTCTTTTAATTATGCTTCCTTCTGCTTCCATTAATAATAATTATTAAATAATAGTCTTATTCAGACACATTTAAGGCCATAAAATATTGGGCTTAATAAGTAACACTTTAAAACTACATATTGTACAAAAACATTCAAGACTACATTATGTAAAACTGTCGTCCTCCCGACTTTCCTGTGTGGAAGTGAAATCTGGGTTCTAAAAAAGAAAGACATCACCAGATTAAGAGCTGCAGAAATTAGATTCTTGCGCCGAACTTGTGATATACGAATCTAGTACTTGACCATCAGAGGAATGAAGGAACTCCACATGCAACCTTTAGAAGAAATATATCAACCAATAATATTAAATAACAAAAACAATAACACAACAAAATTATTTCCAATTTCACAATGAACTTTTCATCTAAGAAGACGGAATCCCAATGGGAAGTCTCGCTTCTGGGATTCTGAGAGAAATGTTCTTGCAGGAAGGGGAAGAAAAAAATACCTCGAGGAATTCATCAATAGCATTAACATAACACTGATAACAGGACATGTCGTTGACAAATTAGTATTTTACGATATCCAAAATATATATATATATATGTTATGATTGAGTTAGATAATTATTTTAAAATATTTATTTCAAAATTTAATTGTAACTTAATCATACATCTGTCATAAGTAACGCCACGAGTGTGATTTCCAAATTATCGATAAATTCACGATTCACGAAGTGAGGAGTGAATTTATCTGGAGCATTTTGAAATCAAGAGTGGCATTTGTTAGGACTATTTAACGAATAAAATTAAACTGTTTACTCACAAATCATTATATAGATATAGTTATTTTAAAATATTTATATATTTAATGTAAATGGCGATGTTTGAAAACAAATGAGAAATGATTGGTACGCTTCATTTGCTTCTTTTGTTCGTCACTGCAACCAGATCATACTATTTATTGCCAAAGGAACGCAATATTGTAAGAATGCACTCTAGTGGAGAAGAAATGAAATACATCAAACTGTATATTAATTCATTTCTGATGTCCTATGATGTAAATATGACAATTATATTTTTCTAGGAAAAAAAATACATTTAAGAAAGTGCAAACAGTGGTTTCTTTTTTTTTTGGTGGTATATTCAATTGCTACAAATGTTTTTATACCAACTCCGCATGCGCTATGTGTTGACATTCATGCACTATATATAGACTACGATCTGGTAGCCGTATTTCCTAGGGAGTCACTCATTGCGAAATAATGCTATGACCTATTCATAATCTTAAAAAGGAGGTGCCTTCTTTATTATGACTATTTAACTCATGCCCCAAATGGGAGTCAATGACCAATCACGTTTCAATGATTTCTGTTTTACAACCAATCACAGTCGTGTTTCACGAAATATTTATCAGTGTTATAATTACCATATTAAAGAAAGCTCCTCCTTTTTAATATTCTGAAATAGTATGATCTAGTTGCAGTGATAAACAAAAGAAGCAGATGAAGCGTACCTATCGTTTCTCATTTGTTTTTCAAACATCGCCGTTTACATTAGATATATAAATATTTTAAAATAACTATAGTTAAATAATGATTTGTGAGTAAACAGCTTAATTTTATTCGTTAAATAGTCCTAACAAATGCCACTCTTGATTTACAAATTCTCTAGATAAATTCACTCCTCACTTCGTGAGTCGTGAATTTATCGATGATTTGGAAATCACTCGTGGCATTACTTATGATAAACTTTAGTTGGTAAATTCTAGGCGAAACACGACTGTGATTGGTTGTAAATCAAAAATCATTGTAACGTGATTGGTCATTGATTCCCATTTGGGGCATCAGTTAAATAGTCTTTAAAATAAACTTAAATAGATTTGTTGTGAAATAAATCTAAAAAAAATTCTTTGTTGGGTAAAATCTGTGTCATATAACCAAGATTGCCTAATATGAAATAAACAAAATAACCAATTAGTGCGCCCTCACACATCCGACTCGAGAACACAGTAAAGTGAAATAATACCACTATTTCGTTTGAACCACTACTTATATTTTTGAAAAGAGAAACACGCTGATAAAATTGAAGGGGAGGAGAGTGATGTATGGGAGGAGATAAATTTATGACGTCACTGCAAGTGTTGGTGACGTCAATATAATTAATCAGCAGGTGAGTACAATGGTTTGAAGTAGCTTGGAGTGTTGTTGGCACGTGGTGTGCATTACATTCGTTATTCCATTAACAGCTGATGAGCTACACACAACAACGCCTCATTCTCTCAAGATAAAAATCCCGGCTATAAACTCCACCGATCTAAGCCAATAACTAACTCACTGGCACTATCCAACCCGTAGGATCATCGCGGCGCGGACGTAAGCTCTCCATATATCCCTACCCTGAGCTTTTTCCAATCATCCCATGTATAATATACTTCTCTCGAATTGTTATTCTCCTACCTCTTCTTGGTGGACGTTTTCCCTCTGGTTTTCCTACAAGAAGCTTTCATTGACCTCTTTCATTCCCCCATTCGTGTCACATGTCCTGCACATCGCAGTCTACGGGACTTAACTGTTCTGGCTTCCTATAAAGACCATATAGTTCATTGTTATGGAGTCTTCTCCATTCATCTGTCTGTTCATCTCTCTTTGGTCCAAAAATTTTCCTAAGAAAATTATTCTCAAATACTCCTCTCTTAAAGTAAGAGTCCATGTTTCGCATCCATATAATATTCCGATTGAGGGTCTTTCCACTTTTCAGCGGTTGCCCTTTTACCAGCCGGCTGCTGGCCCTTCACATCCACATGTGTCAATCACAGAGGTAGATGATCAACAGCCAGTGTAGGGGTGACATGTGGTTAGCATGTCGACTCCCCCAGCCGTTATAGCTGGTTCCTCAACCTGGAGCCGCTACTTATTGTAGCTACCCAATTGCCTCACGATGCTGGGTGGGCACCGGTCCCATACTGGCCGAAATACCATGAGAAAATTTCTTCCCCCATGGAGACTCGAACCAGCGCAAGTCCTGTAGCTCTGCGCCAAGGCTTCCTACCTTAACCGCTCGGCTACGGCGCGGGACATCCATATAATATAAATAGTAGAATAACAGTTATATATATTTTCAGTTCAATATTTAGATATCTAGGATGCATTATCTCATATGAAGAAGAAAAGGATGTAAATGAAAAAATATCTAAATTTTTTAAGAATTTTAGGGTTAATAAATTCTATCTTCAAGCCACACGTAGTCCAAAAACATTAAGACTAAAAGTGTATAAAGCACTGGCTCCTTCAACTCTTTGTATGGTAGCGAAGTATGGACGTTGAAACAGAAGGATATACAGAGACTTAGATCGGCTGAAATGAGATACCTTCGGAGGACTACAGGATACACACTACTAGATCACAAAATAATGAAGACATCTTAGAAGAATTACACATGGAACCTTTAGAAAACAAAATTTCTGATTATAAGTCAAGATGGATGCAACATGTTCATCGAATGGAAGATCACAGGATACCCAAACAAATGTTAAGATATCAACCTGCAGGAAAAAGAAGACCAGGACGTCCACTCGAAAGACTTATGGATGGTGTTTCTCTTGAGCCGAAACAGGTCAACAAATGGCCTAAATTCGTGAATGTACTATGATGATGATGTTTATTGAAAGGAGTTGGGACATCAAGAGTCCCTGTAATACACGATAGCACGCATTTCCAGAATTGAGCCTATGTTTAATTTCTTTGTGCATCTCATTCCTATTTGTGATTATTGTTCCTAGGTATTTGAATTCGGTCACTTCCTCAAAATTTCCCTCATTTGTCATTAGCTGTCCGTTTCCATTATATAATGCATTTCTATGTGTGAACATGTATTTAGCTTTATTGATGTTTACTTCCAGTCCCAATTTCTTAGTGTTACTCAATGGTGTGTGCGTGTTAGTCTAGTGATCTATATGTAACAAAATGGCGGAAGCAGTTAGTCAAGTCATTAATAACAGTGCAGAAAAACAATTATTGCACATGTGCAAATTCATTCCATCACAGTTTCGTGAATTCTAATCAGAATCTTAGAGAAATTGAGTAGAAAATAAGAAAGCATAAAGAATATAACGAAATAACATTAAATGGAGAATAAATACTGAAAGCGGAATAAGTGAGAAATTTTTCTAACCGAATCAGTTTTAATATGTATTTTCTATTTCATATTATAACATTTTTAGTTAAATGTATGTTAGATCATTTTTCCACTCTCTAGAGATATATTGCTTTTGCACTTAATTCTCTATTTGATTGTTAATATTCAGTTAATAGTATGCCATTTTGCATTCAAATTGGTTGTATATGATTCCAATAGGATGAGAGATTAACATGTATATGGTATTTTTTGAAGATGAGATGCATATATCAGGAAAATGTGATGATTTAGAATATTGGAGACGTCAGTTATTACCGGAAAGATTTCAAAATTCAAATCGTGAAAGATTGGCATGCTACGAGTTAATGGCAAATCCAGAAAATTGGATAAACGTGGATAAATTTCTGGACAAAACGCGGAAAATAAGAACAACACTCATTCATGAATAAATACATGTTATCAAAATGCAATACCATTAATTCTTAATAATTAAACATAACTTAATTAATGTATAATGGTATTGTAGTATTATGTAATTGTAATATTATTGTGTTTTCTTTATGTAATTGTAATGTTATTGTTTTCTTTTTTTGTTTTTCTTTATACTATTACCAATTATTACTTTATTGTAACGGACTGTCAACAGCACGTACGGCTTACTGCCCGTGCGACCGATATTTGTAAATAATATTGTAAATATCTTACTTTTTGTCTAATAAAGTCCTACTACTGCTACTACTACTACTACTACTACTACTACTAATAATAATAATAATAATAATAATAATAATAATAATAATAATAATAATAATAAAGGTAATAGCCTTAAAATGAACATCTTTCTTTTTTTCGTTTTCCCAAGAATTTGTGGTTTGTTGGTTATATCTGTTTTTGGGTAACTATTCAATGAAACAAGTTTTTTTTTGAGACCTCGTCTCAATTTAAAAAAAAAAAGTTAAGTTGTTAGTTCTTTTTTATGCTTGTGTGACAGCGCGTTTAGAAGAAGAAATACCGGCACCTCCAGTAAAGTGATTTATATGGTGCGATGGATTGAAATTGCAAAACAAGCTTCTTCTGAATGAGGAAACTGGAGACAGGGTGACGTATGGGGAAGTTCAATAGATCCTTCCGCAGTGAGAAAACAGTTCCATCGGTTACATAAATCTTTAGAGTGGGAGTCTATTTACAAGAGTGAATACTCTTTTCCCTCGGTGACGAGTCTCCTTTTCGTCCTTCTTAATTTGTTCAAACTGTCTACATGTTGTTTGTCTTGAGACGCAGCCCATCTCGTAAACTACTTGTAACCCCTTCAAACTTTTGTTCTATGACATCTTCAAAAAGGCAATTTCATATTACATAATATACTCTACCTAATTTGTTTTCAATGGTTTTGTACTAAAATAACTCACATTTAGCGTTCGTTTTATATATATATATACCGTGAAAATAAAAATTAATGTCTGAACCGGGATTTGAACCCGGGACCTCTATATAACACTATACGTTAGTGTGTTATCGACCATGCTATCCACGCATATGTTTGCACTGGCATACCTGGATAAGGTGGTGGTAACTCGCCATCGAATAATGTTATTAGAGGTCATGGGTTGAAATCTCGTTTCAGACTATTTTTTTTCTTTTCATTATACATTTGACTTTTATTGCTTAAAGTCAAAATTTAATTGTAACATGTATACAGTATAACTAAGTCACTGGCACTATCGAACCCGTAGGTTCATGGCCGCGCGGACATAAGCTCTCCATACATCCCTATTCTGAGCTACTGTTTTCCAATCTTTTTCTTCTTCTTCCTTCCAAGTATTAGGCCAAGGCCTGTTACGATCCTATAGAACATTTTCCCTCCAGCGTTTCATAGGACGGCCCAGTGATCTTCGTCCTCTTGGTATGTAACTATAAACAGATTTGGGGATCCGATTTGAACTCATTCTTTCAAGATGGTGTTTCCAATGTAGTTGGTACTGTTTAATATATTCCAAAATTAGCGTAGTCTTCAATTCTTTTAAGATGTCGGTGTTCCTTTTCCGATCCCATCAGATGTAACCCGCTATTCTGCGCATGAATCTCATTTCACGAGCCGTTTTTTTCCAATCATTCCGTGTATAATCTACTTCCCTGAAATCACGGTTAATGTTATTCCCCCACCACATTCTTGGTCTACCAATTGGGCGTTTTCTCTTTGGCGTTTTCTTTGGTTTTACTACAAGAAGCTTCCATGCACGCCTTTTATTCCCCATTCGTGCCACACGTTCTGCCCATCGCAGTCTACGAGACTAACTGTTCTTATTACATCTGGCTTAGCTGTATAATTGCTTTTATTATAATTATTAACTCAAATTAGTGTAACAAACATTTATGATTTTCGTGTTTCAATGTCTGTATTGTAATATTTATTTGTTTACCTACATATATAAGGTTGCCCTTAGCTTCGGATTCACGGGTGAACACTAAATCCAGAAAATTGGATAAACTTGGGTAAATTTCTGGACAAAACGAGGAAAATAAGAACAACACTCATTCATGAATAAATATATGTTATCAAAATGCAATAACATTATTTCTTAACAATTATATATAAATTAATTAGTGTATAATGCTATTGTGTTATTATTTAATTGTAATATTATTGCGTTTCCTTTATGTAATTGTAATGTTATTGCTTTTTTTGTTGTTTATTTTTCTTCACACTAGTAGCAATTATTACTTTATTGTAACGGACTGTCAGCAGCACGTACGGCTTACTGCCCGTGCGACCCATATTTGTAAATAATATTGTAAATATCTTACTTTTTTGTCTAATAAAGTCCTACTACTACTAGTTGATATATTAGTGAGGGACCCAGTCTCTCGGGGTGTATCGAGAGCCCCTGCCCAGGGATACGGGCGAATACCTTAATGGCAAGAACAACAAGATGGAACAAGCTTTCAAATGTTGTAATTGGCGGAAGAGGCAACCCTCTCCTTAGGGCGAAATATAAGGACCCATCTCCGGTAACAAGGAGAAAGCCCTCAACGGTCTGAGAAGAGCGGAAGAGGCAACCCTCCCACTACAACGGGAGGTAATGGCGGTGAACCTTAAGAAGGCAGCACCTTCTAACCGAGGTGCCAGGGGACAATCTACATTACTACATGTTCTCATCAATTTTAACAATTCTAGCTTTCATGAAACCGGAACGAGCCAACAGGCTTAATCCCTGGATGATGATGATATAATGTTGTAAAACTCCAATGTTGGACTCCTTTGTAAGGAGTTACTATGCCAAGTTAATTTATTTACAGATGTCATGAATGGTATGCGGTGAAACATACCGACCCAATGTGACATCTAGTAGATAACCAAGGCATTACTTGTATGAGAAATCAGTAAAATTTGCTTAGAGGCTTCTTTATTCAGGCTTAGGGACGTTTTATGAGCCTCAAAATCCTCAGACTTGAAGTATCTACCTCCCGGAGGAGGTATTACATCTTAAAAAATCAATCGATCCCGGGAGGGTTTCATCATTAAATATTCCTCTATAATTACACTGAGCAACAAAAAATATTTTTTTTTGTCTCAGAAAGAAAAATATGTGATTCTGATAGTATTTTTTCTTCTGAATTCAAATATATATCGGTTTTTCTCCATCACGCATGGTTTCCGAGAGACAGGAATTTATAATTTCAAATATTTTCTACATTCGTAACTACACAATATTCGAACATTCGGACTCGCCTAGAAAGTAAGAAATTACGATTTTCTGCTATATTTCGCTGTGCAGCAGTCCTCTTGATGGTCCAACAATAATCGGCCAGCATATTAGGATTCCATTTGCCTTGATATATCTTTTCCATAGCTGAAATCTCCTGATGGAAATGTTCCCCGTGCTCATCGCTGACTGCGCCAAGATTTTCCGGGAAGAAATCTAGGTTTATTAAAAAAAAATTATTTCAATCCATTAATTGAAATTGAAATAAAAACTGTGGGCGATGGAGAAATTCCGAATACATATTTGAAAACACGATACAAAACTGCATTAAGTACAACTATTGGTACTCATGAGACAAAAATCATGTTGACCAGTGTTATATAATACACGAAGGGAAGCTGACAATAATATATAACCATAGAATAAAATATAAGAACAATATTTGAAAGCATTTTTATATATGAGACTGAAGGAGTGAGATAACAAGAATAAATAGGCCCTAGAGTTGAACTTGAGCTGTTGGCTATCTAAGTTACGACACATTTATTGAAGGAATCATCACAGATACAACAGACACAAAAAGGATACTGTGGTACGGTCATCTAGAAAGAATGGAGAACCATTGAAGGATATGGAATTGGACACCGCAGGAATATGGAAGAAAGGAAGAGTAAAGAAGCGTTGGAGTGATGGTATATATTGAGCTATACAAAACAATAAAATCTCAAAGTAATGATTTGCAGGATCCTGTAGCATGGAGAAAGGAATCAGGAAACGACGTCACCTGAAACAAACCTCAATGATGTACTGCATTAGGCTTTCACGGCCCGAGTGATTATGATGATCTTGAAGTAGCTTTCCGGGCTGTTGGCCGTGCTCTTGAGGCTTGAAGTTCCCCGACAATCTCAAGACAACCGTTGAGGATGCCCGGACGCAGTCTCTGGCGAAACGTCGGGGAACTTCAAGCCTCAAGACCACGGCCAACAGCCCAGATATCTGCTTCAATATCATCAGAAACCTCAATGATGTTGATGATAATGATAATCTAAATATCTCTTATGTTAAATCTGTTTAGTCTTCTTCTTCTTCTTCACTTCCTGGTTTAGGCAAGAGTTGCCTGTTCCGTCTTCACTAATAGATCTAAGACCATCTCTTCCGAGGACGTCCGACATCTCTTCTTCCTCTTGGAAAATAATGGAAGATTTTATTTGGTAATCTACTTTCTTCCATTCTTTCTACATGTTCTTTCCACTGTATCTTGTTGTTAAATATCTTTTCTTTTATGGAGTAGATCTGCAGTTCTTCGCGGATATCCTCGTTTCTTATCTGGTCCATTTTAGTGCAGCCTTTTACTCTTCTTAAAAATTTAATCTCGGCTGCTTGGATTTTACTTTCTTGTTTGGTAGTGGTAACCCAATTCACTCCCATACAAAAGGACAGGGACAGCCATTGTTTTAAAAAAAATTAATTTTGTTTAGTATTTAATACAAATATAATTTAATTCCAATAAAACAACATTTAATAACATGTGGAAATGAGTTTTATTTAGTGCTGTGTGAACGTAACGAAATTGAGACCAATAAAAAATGTTGTAGAAATGTAAATGTTGAATCCAGATACATTACACTAATTAAGGTAATTAGAAAATAACAGTATTCTATGATTAATTAAATAATATATTATGTTATATGTATCGTTATAAACTCCGCATATTAAAACATTTTTACAATAGCTCCAGTTGATTCAAATCCCGATATCATATTCCATCTCCTTCAAACAAAATGTTATATTCAAATTTAACTAAGTAACTCACTGGCAGTATCGAACCCGTAGGCCGCGCTGACATAAGCTCTACATATATCCCTATCTTGAACCAATGTTTTACAATCATTCCTGTATAATCTACTTCCCTCAAATTATAGTTAATGCTATCTCCTACCTCATTCTTGGTCTACCAACTGGGCGATTTCCCTCTGGTTTACCTACCAGAAGTTTCCATGCACGTCTTTCATTTCCCATTCGTGCCACATGTCCTGTCCATCGCAGTCTACGAGACTTAACTGCTCTCATTACATCGGGCATGTAATTCAGTGTTAAGCAGTCTTCTCCATTCACCTGTCTGTTCATCTCTCTTTGGTCCAAAAATGTTCCTAAGAACTTTATTCCCAAATACACGTAATCTTCTTTCCTCCCCTTAAGTAAGTCCATGTTTCCTCCCAAAGTAATGTCCATGTTTCACATCCATATAATATAACTGGTAGAATAATAGTTTTATACATTTTCAGTTTAGCGTTTTTTGAATTTTTTATTTCAATTTCAATTAAGGGATTTAAATAATTATTTTTACAATAATGAAATGGTTTTAGCAATGGAAAAAATATATCAAGGGAAATGGAATCCTAATATGCTGGCCGATTATTGTTGGACCATCAAGAGGGATGCTCCACAGGCCAAATAAAGCATAAAATCGTCATTTCTTACTTTCTAGGTGAGTCCGAATGTTCGAATATTGTAATAATTTAGAACAGATAATTCAATTTCTTCACTGCTAAGTTTTACAAATAATGCGATACAAAAGAAGTAGAATAATTATTGGAGCTAATAAAATCAATTAATCGATGAACTGCTTAAATAAATATAATAAATCGATTAACAGAGAAGTTTTCTTCTTTATCATGTAGTCTGCAACTCTGTATTACTTCATAAGCTTATTGATGGAGGGTTTTAATGGACTCTGAACTGACTGCATTGTAATTAAAACGTTTCCTTTATTTCTCGCTGTGCCCCAGTTTAACTTCTCCCTTTGAACATAAGAGCATTCTCTAATGAGAGTAGAAAACAACGGAAAATTCCAATCAATTGTTGATCTGAACAGTGACAAATGTATCTGTTCATAAAACGTGTGTTGGATTTCCACATAAAGTCTTTATAAAAATACAAAATAAACGAAAATGAGGATTAAAATAATCTCTATTACTGAGTAATCGGCAGAATTGGACAACTTATAAAATTATTTTAAAAATAATTATAAACAACAAATGTTTTAAATAAAGATGAAAAGCATTTATAAACCGATACTTTTAAACCTATTAAGTTTTGGGAGATAATCAAGATATTTCATTAACACATGTATTATATACAAGCCTTCATTTATTAATTACTTAATAAATTAATCTAAAATTGAGTGTAAACCCTAGATATATAAAATATGTTTCAAATACGAAATTAATCTAAAATAAATTATACTCAAGAAATGTGAAAAATTAATGAAATGGTTTGTTACATAAATTGATAACAAATTAATTACAAAAGCTAAACATAGTATTAGCATTTACCAATATTTCTACCTAATGTCTTATATATATATATATATATATATATATATATGCATAAATGTGTGTGTATAGGTCGCGCAAGGATTTTGAACAATGTCCTTGACCGTAAATCCAATTGAAGAGCCTATCCAGACTGCTGATCTGTGAATTCCCTGTCTGCCACGTGAACAAACAAAACAGTTTCTATTTACAGTCCATAGAGAATTATAGTGAGACGCGGATGTGTTGATTTTAGATTTAAAACCGTAGACTTTAATTATAATATTTTGTACACTTGCTGCCTCAAGTCTTAAAATTATAGTGCAATGTGAATGTGTATTTAGTTAATTACTTAACAGTTGTGATTTTTTATTTACACAATGCCTCCTAACTAACTAACTCACTGACACTATCGAACCCGTAGGTTCATGGTCGCGCGGACATAAGCTCTCCATATATCCCCATCCTGAGCCAATGTTTTCCAAACATCCCCTGTATAATCTACTTCCCTCAAATCATAGTTAATGTTATTCTCCCACCTCATTCTTGGTCTACCAACTGGGCGTTTTCCCTCTGGTTTTCCTACAAAAAGCTTCCATGCACGTATTTCATTTACCATTCGTGCCACATGTCCTGCCCATCGCAGTCTACGATAAAGATTACCTGTATTAATTAATCTTTGTAGCGAGATTTTAAAAATGTTTAGCAGTGACTGTATTTGAGGGAGTTAGCAATGACGTGTGGTCATACTTCCTATTGGCTGAGACCTACATCTGGTTAGTACAGGACTCGCATCTAAGCTCCCATTACAAATTTCATTGTTCAGGAACTATTGCTAGGGTTATATAAGTGGTATATAAATTCATTATAGTTGCACAAATTTAGAATCATTGCAGCAAAATATAACATGAAAATCTCAATAAATAAAACCAAATCAATGGCAATATACAAGGACCCAGGACGTGTTAAATTAGGAATAGAAGGGAAAAGTATAGAACAGGTCATGAAATTCAAATATTTTGGAATAGAAATTTATAGCAGCAACAGAATAACAGATTAAATCCCCCATCAAGCATATAATGCAAACATAATATTGGCATGCTTAAGCAATACTGTTTGCAAAAATAGAAATTTAAGAATAAGTACAAAAGTAAGAATTTTCAAATCTGTCATAAGACCAGTTCTAACATATGGCTGTGAATGCCGAGCAGAAACTCGAAAAACAAAACAAAAATTAATGAAACAACCGAAATTAAAGTTTTAAGAAGAATCGCTGAGAGAGAAAATTCGCAGCTCTGTTATTAGAGAAGAACGTGAAATTGAACCTATAAACCTCTCGATAAATGATAGAAGAGTAAACTGGAACGATCACATAGATAGAATGGAGAACAGTAGAAAGTACGTGACTGGACACCTCAGCAGAAAAGGTCTTTAGGAAGACCACAACTACGATGGAAGGAGGTCACCATACCCCGGACCTGAAGTGAATGAACACGCAACAAGCTGCCAGCTTTCATGCGTAGAGGAAGAAGAAGAAGAAGATTATAGTTTATTACATTCTATTTAATTTTATTTCAATGTAAAATAGATCAGAGCTGTTCTTGTTTTGGGTAAATATTCTTTCATTAGTTTTAATATTAATTACCTTTAATTTTGTTATGTTATTAGACCTTATAAGAAATCAAATTTGTATTCAGAATTCAATATTAGAGCACGTAAATTCATTTAAATACTTAGGATATAATCTAACTTATAATGAGGAATGTGATATATCCTTTAAAATACAAAACTATAATAAAGCTTTAAGAATTATCAACCAAGTTTTTAAACCATCAAAAGTGCAGAGACACACAAGAATGAAAATCTGTAAAATTCTCGCTAGACCCATAATCTGTTATGGCAATGAAGCTTGGACCATCAGAACTCAGGATGATCGTCATATTACAGCCACGGAGATGAAATTTCTGCGACGAACTGCAGATTATAGCCTTCTAGACCACCAAATAAATTCAACAATAGCCAGAGAGTTAAACATCGTACCTATATCTGAATACCTCCAAGAATATAGAAACAATTGGCTAGCGCATATTCAGCGCATGGATCGTCACAGAATACCAAAACAAATTCTTCACTACATTCCTCGAGGCAGAAGATCTGTGGGTCGACCTTTTCGGAGATGGCGGGAGACCGTAACGGGCCACTGGGCCTAATACGTGAAAGGCAGATGATGAGACGATAATATTAGACCTTACTTTCATTATTATTATTAAGTTTGGCCAGATAATTGTTTAGTTTAATATTATCGTGATATTTATTGGATTTGTACGTAACATATGTTCGTCCTGGTGAGTGGAAGGGGAGGTCACATGGACTTAAATCTACCAGTGTAAATAAATAAATAAATAGCAAGAAATGTTGGAAAGCCAAAGTATTTTTAAAGAAGAGATATAAACTGGGTGGGAATACACAGTAGGATAGGAAGAGAGATATCTGATAAAGAATGCGTGTTAATATAAAGATAGCAGAGAGAGAGAGGCAATATTGTGTCAGATGATGTGATTGGTCTAGGATTGCGAACGCAGAGTGATTGATGAATATGGAGTGTCAGAGAAAAGAAAATTAGCGGCAAAAACCGAGAAAATGGGACTTGCAAGTTGGCACTGGTCACTATAAATCTCAGCAAGTGTGAGGAAGGATCCCTCTAATGACAGGCTCACCAACAGCTCTATTCTATTTGAATACAATATCCTTTATTTGCCATCAGCGTGATGTATACTCGTACTTACTGCCGCCTCTTCCAACAGAATAACGCAAGTTCATGAAACGGAAATAAATAAATGTAATAAAAAGAAACTACAATATTTAATTATCGTACAAGGCTGACAACTCAATTGTATTAATAAGCTGTTAGTTTATGCTGACTATTGTGCCTTAAATGGGAGTCAATGACCAATCACGTTTCAATGATTTCTGTTTTACAACCAATCAGAGTCGTATTTCACGAAATATTTATCAGCGTTATAATTACCATATTAAAGAAAGCTCCTCCTTTTTTAATTCTGAACAGGTCTGACCATTATTTTTCAGTGACTGAGCCCGTAAGAAATACGGCTACTAGATTGTATATATAGTGAATGAATGTCAACACATGCCGCATGCGGGAGTTAATATAAAAACATTTGTAGCAATTTATTATACCACCAAAAAAAGAAACCACTGTTTGCACTTTCTTAAATGTATTTTTTCCCAGGTAATAATCCAGAAAAATATAATTGTCATATTTACATCATACATCATAAATGAATTAAATATTGCGTTCCTTTGGCAATAAATAGTATGATCTGGTTGCAGTGATAAACAAAAGAAGCAGATGAAGCATACCTATCGCTTCTCATTTGTTTTCAAACATCGCCGATTACATTAAATATATAAATATTTTAAAATAATATTTAAATAATGATTTGTGAGTAAACAGCTTAATTTTATTCGTTAAATAGTCCTAACAAATGCCACTCTTGATTTCCAAATTCTCTAGATAAATTCACTCCTCACTTCGTGAGTCGTGAATTTATCGATAATTTGGAAATCACTCGTGGCATTAAAAATGATAATGTAGTACTCGTACTATTGGGCGATAGCGAGGAGATACTAAGAGCCAACACGCACACACTATTGAGTAACACTAAGAAATTGGGACAGGAAGTAAATATCAATAAAACTAAATATATGTTCACACATAGAAATTCATTATATAATGGAAATGGACAGCTAATGACAAATATGGGAAATTTTGAAGAAATTGTGAAATTTAAATACTTAGGAGCAATAATCACAAATAGGAATGAGATGCACAAATAAATTAAACATAGGCTCAATTCTGGAAATGAATGCTATTATGCATTACAGATTCTTGTCGTCCCAACTCCTTAAAAAAACGTTAAACTGAAAATATATTAAACGGTTATTCTACCAGTTATATTATATGGATGCCAAACATGGACTCTTACTTTAAGGGAGGAAAGGAGATTACAAGTTTTTTCAGAATAAGTACTTAGGGAATTTTGGACCAAAGAGAGATGAACAGACAAACGAATGGAGAAGACCAAAAAATATAGAGTTACACGATCTTTATAAGAAACAAGACACAATTAACTACAATTAAGTCTCGTAGACTGCGATGGGCAGGGCATGTAGCACGAATGGGGAATGAAAGATGTGCATGGAAGCTTCTTGCAGGATAACCAGAGGGAAAACGCCCAGTTGGTAGAGCAAGAATGAGGTAGGAGAATATCATTTACCATGATTTGAGGGAAGTAGATTATACAGGGAATGATTGGAAAATATTAGCTCAGGATAGGGATGTATGGAAAGCATGAATCCGCTTCCTCAAAATTTCCCTCATTTGTCATTAGATATCCATTTCCAGTATATAATGTATTTACATGTGTGACTATATATTTACTTTTATTGATGTTTACTTCCAGTCCCAATTTCTTCGTGTTACTCAATAGTGTGTGTTGTGTGTGTGTGTGTGGGTGGGTTGGCCTTTTGTAACCCCCGCTATCTATCGCCCAATATCGCAACATAATCCGCATAAACTGACAGCTTATTAACACCATTCAGTTGTAGGCCTTCTTCATCCTCTAAATATTTGATGACATGCTCTATTACAAAATGAAATAATTGGTAATATGGGGAAAATATTACATCACCACGCACTAGATTAAAATAATAAATTTATTAAACAAATAGACTTTATCGTAAATTTTTATCAGAAAACCTCAATTCATTTCCATACATGTTTCAAATGTTAAATAGTCCACGATAATTTAATAAATGCCAGTCTGTAGTTAACCACAGTGGTGTGGTATACAGAACCCTCTACCGGTAGGCGTTCAACTTAACACTCTATTTGTTCTTTCCGTACCTTTAATACATTAAAACCACTGGAATTTGTCTCTTACAAGAAACTGCATGATAATGGTCTAGTTTGTGTATTAAAAGATATCACCTATTAAATTCCAGGCCGTTTCGGTTTGTACATTTCATTACAAAACTTGAGATATCTTCAATAATCTAAAACCGCTGGAATTTGGTTCTGATGGGGAAATATTTTACACCTGAACCGATAACGCCATTTATTTCAGAATTCTAAGTAAATGCCCTGCAATTTCAGTAATAGCACACAGTTCCTCACGCACCATGTAAAATGGATGCAACATGTTGGATCGTTTCCCAACCTGTGGTTCGCGAACCGCCAGGGGGTTCGCTAAATATTTCATGGGGTTCGCCAAAACTTTTCCGAAATGGCGGGTTTCGAGTTTAGCCTATTATTGTTTGCTTCATTTCTGCGTCATAGTCATAATAATAATAATAATAATAATAATAATAATAATAATAATAATAATAAACTAATCCTATAATGACCTTGTTATATATATATATATATATATATATATATATATATATATATATTACGTATTTGTGCGAAAATCGTTTGTTCATATGCCTATTTAAAAGATAAATACAGAAACAGACTTTGTGCTGAAAGTGATTTGAGACTTTATTTAACTTGTGTGGTTCCTGACTTCAAAGCTCTGTGACATGGAAAGCAGACGCAACCTTCTCACTCAATTCCAAGGAAGACGTGAGTAATTACAATGAAAACTTGTATTTGTTATTACAACACGTTGTGTAACTTTTAAGCCGTAACTAGAGTAACTTTAGGTTTTAACCGTTAAGGGTTAAGTTAATTTAAGGTTATTAAACCTTTTGCTTGGAATTCAATGTTACGCATGTCTACTGTATGTATATTTAAAAGTCAGTGGTTCACCCAACTCAGATCGTTGTGGAAGGTTCGCGAGTCGATAAAAGGTTGGGAACCGTTGTGTTAGATAAATTCGCGATATTTAGGTCAGGTTTTGGATTAAATATAGACTTGAAGGTCATGGAATCGAGCAAGAAACAGATGAATAGTTTATTTAACCTCCACAAGTCAATCAGATGTCGTGCAATTATTATTTTTTCATCAGGTTGGACACAAATAGCAATATGAATACAAACAGTAACATACCGACTCTCTGATCTTCACCAAATGTTGAGATTCTCCTTCACTTACCTGAAAGCAAAAGAGAATAAAAATCAACTTTGAAGCACTTGTCATTAACATAAACATTAAGGGCACCCTGTACTTATTTGGCTTAAAAAATAGATTTTTTCTTCTTCTCTTTCAAAAATCCTGGAAGGTCTATTATATCGATGTGTAATATTATTTTCTCCATTTTGGACATTTAAACTCATAAAAATTGATTTTTAAAAATGGCGTCTATGCTAAGGTGCACTTTTTTTTTTTTTTTTTGCATTTTCCGAAGTTGTATTTATTCATATTTTGGTACAGTTTTTATCTAAAAAATAAGAGATAGGAACATAATTTTTGGCATGAATATGTAATTTAAAGAGCTCTATAATAATAATGTAAATTTATCTTTGTGCTGTTGGTAAATTTAAAAAAAATGTACATGCAAAATTTTTAACAAAAAATAATGTTTTTTGAATATTTTAAAAATAAATCACAATCCATATCTGGACACAAGCAAACCTTATTATTGTCAAATGAACTATGGACAATAGCATACTAAATTTGGGGAACAACTGGATAAATAGTTTTTGAGAAAAGTGTACGAAGACAATACTTTTAAAGTTGGATTTTTTATTTTCATTTTTTTTTGTATTTTAAATTACTGATGAAGAAATATGTGTAAAAAGTTAACCAGAGTGTCATTATGTTCAGGATGACTTGTTTAATTAGTGACATCATTTTCATGCACATAACTTAAGAACAAGCTGAAAAAATTGTTTTTGTATGTTACATATTTTGTAAACCAAATTGCTAGGAAATTAGTACCGGGTGCCCTTAAACGAGCTTGTCCAATAACATATTATGCTATAACAGAGTTACGTAGTAGTTACCGGTTGACAATTGATTTTCGTCTAAGCAATATTGAGATATTACAAATATATGTTGCACAAAGTATAAAAAAAGATAAAGATAAAATTATGAATAACGACAGGGGCCCTCTTCCGAGACTGCGCCCTCTTTTCGTTAATTAAAATAGGAGAGATTGGTTCTATAATGCGATTGCTTCAGAAAAGAGCTGGACACTGTACAACATGTCCTGTACGAATGCATCAAATACGAGCCAGACGAAGAGACTTACGTAAGCGCGCACTAAACGGAGATATGAACTGGCCGCCTCCTCTACGGTTTTGGACCGAAAAACAGCCATATCAAGCAGTGAGAAAGTTCATCGGATGGATCCTTACTCAACGCCAAGAAGAGGACATCCGCAGACAAAGAAGAAGCGATTAGATGTAATCTAGCAATAAGTTAGTAAATTAAGTATTAGTTTTAAAACTCTGGCTCTTCCAACTCTTTTGTATGGTAGCGAAGTATGGACGTTGAAACAGAAGGATATACAGAGACTTAGATCTGCTGAAATGAGATATCTTCGGAGGACTGCAGGATACACACTACTAGATCACAAAAAAAATGAAGACATTTTAGAAGAATTACACATGGAATCTTTAGAAAACAAAATTTCTGATTATAAGTCAAGATGGATACAACATGTTCATCGAATGGAAGATCACAGAATACCCAAACTAATGTTAAGATATCAACCTGCAGGAAGAAGAAGACCAGGACGTCCACTCAAAAGACTTCTGGATGGTGTTTCTCTTGAGGCCGAAACAGGTCAACAAATGGCCTAAATTCGTGAATGTACTATGATGATGATGAGTTTTAAAACTTGGATTAAACAACTCTATGTAAATATTACTGGATTAGGTGGTAGATTTAAGACTCCAAAGGAATTCATTTCTTATTTTATAGTGTCTTATTTTTTTTTAAAACTTCTTCTAAGATAATCAAATTCAACTGTTCTAATTTTATTCTTTTGTAATTCCGTCAAAGACCAAATTTCACTTCCATATGACAAAATATTCTGTATTATGCTCTTATAAATTTTCATTTTAGTTTCCTTTATAATATTTTTGTTCCAAATTATTCATAAGTAATGCCACGAGTGATTTCCGAATTTATCTAGAGAATTTGGAAATCAAGAGTGGCATTTGTTAGGACTATTTAACGAATAAAATAAAGCTGTTTACTCACAAATCATTATTTAACTATAGTTATTTTAAAATATTTATATATTTAATGTAAACGGCGATGTTTGAAAACAAATGAGAAACGATAGGTACGCTTCATCTGCTTCTTTTGTTTATCACTGCAGCCAGATCATACTATTTATTGCCAAAGGAACGCAATATTCTAAGAATGCTCTCTACTGGAGAAAAAATGAAACACATCAAACTGTATATTAATTCATTTCTGATGTCATATGATGTAGATATGACAATTATATTTTTCTGGATTATTACCTGGGAAAAAATACATTTAAGAAAGTGCAAACAGTGGTTTCTTTTATTTTTTGGTGGTATAATAAATTCCTACAAATATTTTTATATTAACTCCTGCATGCGGGATGTGTTGACATCTATGCACTATATATACAAAATCGTAGCCGTATTTCTTCTAAGTTCAGTCACTGCAAAATAATGGTCAGACCTGTTCAGAATATTAAAAAGGAGGAGCTTTCTTTAATATGGTAAATATAACACTAATAAATATTTCGTGAAACATGACTCTGATTGGTTGTAAAACAGAAATCATTGAAACGTGATTGGTCATTGACTCCCATTTGGGGCATGAGTTAAATAGTCCATGTAAATAGTCTTACTTGCATTTTCTACCATTAAAATTTTATTTTGTACATCTCTTTCACATGTAGATAAACATGTAATTATTGAAGGAAAGTATTTAAAAATTTCACATTTTTTCATTTTCTCTGTTTCAAGTATGAGGCCATCCACATCCTTTCCCAAACACATATATTGTGTTTTTTTTTGTAAATTTATATTCAGCCCCATTTTGCATGTTCTTCCATTAGTTTATATTGCCAATAAAAGAAGGTAAAAAATCAGTACTCTGCAAAACGATTGGAAATTTAAAGAAATGATAACAATAAAGTTTTATTGTGGTTCGCACCCCAGCGTACACTGGTAGAAGGGAGAAAGTTCCACTCGATTGCTCTCACGACTTTATCTGACCACCAACCTTCCGAATTGAGCAAATCGAGTCGCCAAATGAGAGCCATCACATTTGATGGAGGATGTAAAATGGGGTGTGCAAAGGTGTTCACGACTGACAAGTGAGGGTGGGGGGGGTGTTTTCCAAACCGAATTCAATAGAGCACGATCAGTGATAAGTTTCAGAAATTATATTTCTTCACAAAATAATACATTTATATTAGGTTATTTCTTTCATTGTTACATTTACAGTACAGAGGATCCTGAAAGAAAATCATTAATTCTAAGAACAACCTCATAGGCTAGTGGTCGGCGTTTCTTACTACAGTTCATTAGGTCCCGGGTTCTATTCCCGGTCAAACCACGGAATTTTTCCTGAAAGGGAATTATTTTTGTGGTTGCCCACGGTCTGGAATTTAGGCCAAGAAGTCTCCTGGCGCTTCATTATCATTTATCATCTATCATATCATCCAGATAACGTAACTCCGCCTTCCAGGTGCTCCAATCTAAGAAATGGATTACAATTCCGCCAATGCCAGGGGAGAAAACCAGAATGTCATAAAGCACAAGCTGGTGGCATTAGATAAAAATATGTGAGTTTCGAACAACTGGCTGAATTCAAATACCTAGGAACAATAATTACAAATAGGAATGAGATGCACAAAGAAATTAAACATAAGCTCAAATTCTGGAAATGCGTGCTATTATGTATTACAGAGACTCTTGATGTCCCAACTCCTTTCAAAACGTTAAACTGAAAATATATAAATCTATTATTCTACCAGTTATATTATATGGATGTGAAACATGGATGCTTACTTTAAGGGAGGAAAGGAGATTACGAGTATTTGAGAATAAAGTTCTTAGGAAAAAATTGGAGTAAAGGGAGATGAGTGGACAGTGAATGGAGAAGACTACATAACAATGAACTACTTGATGTTTATAGAAAACGAGATATAATAAGAAAAGTCAATTTTTGTAGAATGTGATGAGACGGACATACAGCACAAATGGGAAATGACTGAAACCTTATTAATACCGTTGAGTTTTAGGCCTCCTTCATCCTCTAAAGATTTAATGGCTGCTCTAGTACCAAATTAAATACTAGAGGAGATAATGCATCTCCTTTATTCAACCCATTCTGGATTTCAAAAGTATCCAAAAACTGTTTGCCTACACGCACACTACTCTTTGTGCCATTTAGACATATTCGTATAAGTCTAACTTTTTAGGAATTAGGAACTCCAGAAGGATATATTTAATAATAATAATAATAATAATAATAATAATAATAATGGATAAGAAAAAATGGAGATATAAGAAATGAACTAAATATTTTAAAATATACAGACCGAATAATTAAATATAGGAACGACTGGAAAGAACATATTGATAGAATGTCAGAAGGAAGATTTCCAAAATTATTGCTAAATTATAAACCGCACGGAAGGAGAAATGTTGGACGCCCAAACAGAAGATGGTCTGAACAATTTAACAATTCTAGCTTTCATGAAACCGGAACGAGCCAACAGGCTTAATCCCTGGATTATTATTATTATTATTGTTATTATTATTAAGATAACATTGTAGATGTTGATGAGACGTGCGCATGATTAAACAAATGAAGGCTCAATGAACCTGTAACCTCGGGACAGAGGGTAGAGAAAGTTGAGGGCTTGTTAGTTACTTTGAACAATTTACGTGTATTTGATTGCAAAGATACAGTTAATGTAACGTGACAAATGTTTTAATTTCACTCGGAAATAAGATTAGTCGCAACGCGCGGAGCAATCAGACTAATTTATGTTGGTAGCAATGCATCAAAACAAGACCTAATTATTATTTAACATAAAGACAGAACCAGATATTAAACTGTTTTGTAGTTTAACAGAACAGAATCATTTGCAACGAGATATACAGAGCCTTGTTTTATAATCAAGTTTCTCACAAACAGGAAACTTGCGAGTAAACTTCTCTCGGAATCTTCCTCCGCCATTAACAACGTTATCCATTAGGCAGTGACTTTAACGTTAATACAGTTAGGCCCTTCTTTCACCCGTGGAATATAATAAGGAACTGAATGCTATTAAATAATTAGTTATCATAAGTAAAGCCACGAGCGATGTGAGGAGTGAATTTAACTAGAAAATTTGGAATCAAGAGTGGCATTTGTTAGGACTACAGTTATTTTAAAATATTTATATATTTAATGTAAACGGCGATGTTTGAAAACAAATGAGAAACGATTGGTACGCTTCATCTGCTTCTTTTGTTCATCACTGCAACCAGATCATATTATTTATTGCCAAAGAAACGCAATAATGTAAGAATGCACTATAGTGGAGAAAACATTAACACATCAAACTGTATATTAATTAATTTCTGATGTCCTATAATGTAAATATGACAATTATATTTTTCTGGAATGTTATTACCTGGGAAAAAATAAATTTAAGAAAGTGCAAACAGTGGTTTCTTTTTTTTTTATTTTGGTGGTATAATCAATTGCTACAAATGTTTTTATATTAACTCCCGCATGCGCTATGTGTTGACATTCATGTACTATATATACAATCTGGTAGCCGTATTTCTTACGGAGTCAATCACTGCAAAATAATGCTATGACCTATTCAGAATGTTAAAAAGGAGGTGCTTCCTTTATTATGATAAACTTTAGTTGGTAAATTCTAGGCGAAACACGACTGTGATTGGTTGTAAATAAAAAATCATTGAAATGTGATTGGTCATTGACTCCCATTTGGGGCATGAGTTAAATAGTCTATAATTCTTCTTCTTCTTCGGCTTTCCTCCTCTTAGAGGTTTGCCGTCTTCAGTTTGCATTTATTTCTATCATTCCAATCTCCTTGTTCCAAATTCCAATCATCCGTTATAGTTGTGACATAGTTTTCCGTTTTCATCTTGGTCTGCCACGTTTATCTCTTGCAGGGGGTGACCATTGGTATATATTTTTTGGCCATCTTGTATTTTCTGTAGACTCAGTAATCAATAATAATTACGACTCTAAAATTGTAAACAATTTAATTAAGAAAGTTTATTACAAAAAGTTATTAAAAAGTTTTTCCTTTGCCTAAGAAATACATAAATAAATATGTTATAATGTCATACAAAGGCCCACTTTCCAATAAGATGTCCAAACACTTTAAAAAGTTGATCATCAATGTCGCGTTTAAAACTAATAAAATTTTGAAAAATGTAACAAAAAACAATAAAACCAAGTAAAAAGGAACAACTATCAGGTGTATATAAGTTAGAGTGTGGCACATGCGACAATGTGTATACAGGACAAACTGGAAGACCTTTTATTTCTCTTATAAAAGAACAGAAATGTAGATAGTTCAAAATACGCTACCTATCTACTGCAACACGATCATTGTTTTAATTCAAATTTTAAAAGTTTTTCACGTTTGTAACTAACGGAAAAATAGATTTTTTTTAGAAATTGTAGAAATAAGTAAATTGAAGAAGAGCAATAACTAACTAACTAACTGGCACTATCGAACCCGTAGGTTCAAGGCCGAGCGGACATATGCTCTCCATATATCCCTATCCTGAGCCAATGTTTTCCAATAATCCCCTGTATAATTTACTTCCTCAAATCATAGTTAATGTTATTATCCCACCTCATTCTTGGTCTACCAACTGGGCGTTTTCCCTCTGGTTTTCCTACAAGAAGCTTCCATGCTTACATTCCCCATTCGTGCCACATGTCCTGCCCATCGCAGTCTACGAGACTTAACTGTTATCATTATATCTGGCTTCCTATAAAGACCATATAATTCACTGTTATGCAGTCTTCTCCATTCACCTGTATGTTCATCTCTCTTTGGTCGTAAAATGTTCCTAAGAACTTTATTCTCAAATACTCGTAATCTCCTTTCCTCCCTTAAAATAAGAGATCATGTTTCGCATCCATATAATACAATTGGTAGAATAATAGTTTTATATATTTTCAGTTTAACGTTTTTTTGAAAGGAGTTGGGAAGTCTACAGTCTCTGTAATGCATAATAACACACATTTTCAGAATTGAGCCTATGTTTAATTTCCTTGTGCATCTCATTTCTGTTTGTGATTATTGTTCCTAGGTATTTAAATTCAGCCACTTC